>CAUYRT010053204.1:0-52878 GCA_963574885.1 Lepilemur ruficaudatus
TTGAATGTTTATAGCAGCACAATTCACAATTGCAAAAATGTGGAAACAACCCAAGTGCCCATCAAAACATGAATGGATTAATAAAATGTGGTATATGTATGCCATGGAGTACTATTCAGCAATAAAAAACAATGGTGATACAGCACCTCTTATATTTTCCTGGATAGAGCTGGAAACCATTCTACTAAGTGAAGTATCCCAAGAATAGATAAACAAGCATCACATATACTCACCAGCAAATTGGTTTCACTGATCAACACCTAAGTTATAGGAATAACATTTATCAGTCATTGGGCAGATGGGAGGGGGGAGAAGAGGATAGGTTTATACATACATAATGAGTGCAACGTACACCATCTGAGGGACGGACACACTTGAAGCTCTGACTGGGGGGGGCAAGGCAATATACATAGCCTAAATATTTGTACCCCTATAGTATGCTGAAATTAAAAAAAAAATGTATGAGGATATTACCCAGATACATGAACTGTTATAATGGTTCTCACATACTGTGTGTATACTGTTACTTGCAATAATTATGTTTAAAATATCACTTAAATTTTTTTGAACCTATAATTTGGATGGCTATAGGAAATTACAATTTATTTCTTATTTTAAATATGTATTAAATAAGGGAAAAAAGCAAATAAATGAAAACTGCAAAGAACAAAGATATAAACTAGCCAATTATATTGATAATTTTCTTATTACAAATTCTTATAGTGTCTAAATATATTTATTAGAAATAATCCTTTGATTCAAGATTGCAGATAGCATGTACTCAGTCAATTAAATTGTAAGATTTTTATTTTGTGCTATGTAATTTTAAATACTGACATAATAAAAGACTCTATCTCATGCACCTCTGTCCTTTGGAGGCAGAAAGAACAGTCCTATAGTTTTCAATATAAGGTAAAAGTTATTTCCTCAGTCTGAACCCCTGTACCATGATATATCCAATAAGCACTTCGTGTCTGCATACGTTCTATTTGCTTTGGAGAAAGTACTAATTCCAGTTACGAAAAATGCCTGCCTCTCTTAAAAATCATATTCTATTTCATTTTCAATTATAGAATATTTTTATATTATAAAAAATAGAAAATAGAGGTAAATAACACATTTTAAAAATATATCATCAAACAGAGAAAAGCAAGCATTAATGTCATTTTAATAGCGAATCATTCCAGACTTCTCTTTATGCTTGCAGGTTGTATAGTAATGAACCATCCTCAATGTAGAAAACCTCCATTCAAATCTTGGCTTTACTACTTAGTAGCTATGGGACTTTGGGCATATGACACAGCCTCTCAGAGGCTCAATATCCTAAGTGATGCTATGGAAATCATAATTGTATAAATTGTATAGTTATATGTATGTATATCTTTCATGTGGCTTTTGTAAATTAATATATTTAAAACTTAAATGAATATTTTGCATATTGGTCAACAATATTGGGACATACTTTATAAAATTTTATATGTGGAAATTTTACATAATAGTATAATATATGTATATATTAATAACAGATATCAATTTAAATTTTAGTTGCTATTCCTCACAAGCGTATTCTATATTTTATTGATCAATATGTTGAAATCATTTTTAAAGTTTATTTTTTCTTAAATAAGAAAATAGACATCCAATGTCTAAAAAAAGCTTTAAAATGAAGTAGATAAACTCAAAAGTATACAAGCTATGTATACAGAAGCAAATAAGATTTCAGATACAAGGTTACTCTCCATATTTTATTTTATAACAAAAACGTACTTTATAACTCGATCTCATCAAGACCCTATTCCACTGATCCTATCAAGGGTTTGTTCTCTCTCCCCATTACACTATACTCATGATCCAACACCACAGCCAGCCATTTCCAAGCCAGTCTCATTTCCAATGCTGTTCTCATTTTCTGTCTTGGGCTGGCAAATCTGAAGGTAGAACTAACATTTGATCTAATCACATTCTCTGTGCATATAGCCATGCAATTGGACATCATAGCAAATATCACAAAACTGGAATGAATACAGCTATTTTAAATTTACTTTAAAATATAGACCTCAAATAATCCTTCAATATTACCTGGACATCTTAACTGTTTGCCGAGTAAATACACTGTCTCACTCTTTAAGCTGATGCCTATTTTCTCTCTACCTTAAAACTCCAATACTCCCTTCTCCTAACTCACTGGAAGGCAATAGCCTTGAATTAGCACCAAGGAGGGGAAAAAGTACATACAGAATATCTCATCTTCTGATCCATGAATCTACACAGAATCTTGACTCAGTAACTAAATTATCCTTGCCCCTCTTGCTACAATGAAAGAAGAATCCTTCTTCTTCTCAAAGACCAGTGATTTATCTTGTGTTTTGGATGCTAAACCATTATTTTTCTCAAGGATTCTGCTTCACCTCTGCTGTATTCAGCATCATTAATCTCTCCCACTCAACTTAATTATTGCCATGGCCTAAACATGTCCTTATTTATTTATTTATTTTTGCATTCATTAAAAAAGCATCCTTTTAGCTATATTCTTTTCAGATATTTCCCCCTACTACTCTAAGCTACTGCTCAAAAAAGAATGTAAGAAAAGAAATATTTTAAAAAGTAGCCTCTAGTTGTTTTTACCATAGTTTTCAGTCCTCTCCAGCCTTTATCTTTCTCTAATCTTCTTTCTGTTCCCATCAATTAATTAACAGTTTCTTCTCTTCTACTTAAAATAATCTTTTGGCATTTTTCTATGTGTTCCTTTTTGAGACACTTTTTTTTCCTCTAAACTTTTGTATCAGCACGTTCTCCCGCTTTACCTTTTACCCAATGGACACTAACCACTCTCTGTTCCTGCCTTTCCCTCTGATACTGGGATTTTAGGTCTTGGAAACCCTTACATCTCAATCCTGGCCCTTTTTCATACCATTTAAATTTTCATAACTTGCAAATTCTATCTCTGAGTCTAACCTTTTCTATATTCCCAGCTTTCTATATGTAATGCTCTGTTTGATATTTACTAGTAAGACTTAACAGATCCTAAACAGAATTCATTATTTATGATAACCAAAACATTTTTTCCACATTATTAAATCACAGATTCTCAGGCAAAACAAATGAATAAACAAACAAAACCAACAAAAAAGTCACACCATGTACTGTCTTATTATCCTCAATCACTCCTTGTTTCTAATCTCAGCTTCCAATCAAGCAGTAAATACCCCTCATGCCCAAAATCATTTTTAATTTCAGTTCACTTCACTTCCTTCATCTCCTTCACTATCATCTTGGTCTTTGAGATGATATAGCTCACCTGTATCACTAACAGTTTCATAAAGGATTTCTCTGCCCACTTTCTTCAGTCCTATCATATAATCTTTAGGCAGTATCTAGAGTGCTATTTTAAAAACATGAAAGACAGTTTATAAAAAGTATTTAGAAATTAACATGAGAACATGTAACACTAAGGAAAAATATTGAAGAAATAGGTTAATTAAAATTAAGAATTTCTAATATTCAATTTACCATGAAAAATATGAAAAGGCATGCCACATCATAGGGGAAGATATTTGCCATTCATATATCAGACACTGGATTCATTTACAGTATAGTAACAAACCCAATAAAAATTGTAAGGAGTTAATTTTAATCATGAAGGGAAGTTTAATTCTATCAAATTTTTTTTTCTGTGTCTATAGATATGATCATATGGGCTTTTATCCTTCATTCTGTTGATGGGATGTATAATATCTATTGATGTATTGATTTGTGCATATTGAACCATCCTTGCATCCCTGAGGTAAATCCCACTTAATCATGGTGTATAATCTTTTTGAAGTGTTGTTATATTAGGTTTGCTATTAATAGTATTTTTTTGAGGATTGTTTGAATTGATCTTCATCCAGGATATGGGCCTAGAGTTTTCTCTTTTCGTTGTGTGCTTGTCTGGTTTTGGTTTCAGAGTAATCCTGGCCTCATAGAATGAAATAGGAAGAATTCGCTCCTTTTAAAGTTTTTGGAATAGTTTGAGATGAATGGATGTTAGTTCTTCTTTAAAAGTTTGGTAAAATTCAGCAATGAAATCCTTCAGTGCTCAGCTTTTCTTTGTTGGGAAATTTTGTTATTGATTCAATCTTGTTAGTTGTTAGCAGTGTGTTCACATTTTCATACTTCTTCCTGGTTTAATTTTGGTATGATATGGAATTTACCCATTTACTTCAGGTTTTCTAAGTTGTTACCACATAATTGTTTATAATAATCTCTAATTATCTTTTTTATTTCTGTGATATAAGTTGTAATGTCTACTTTTGTCATTTCTGATTTTACTTATTTGGGTCATCTCTCTCTTTAACTTAGTCTAGCTAATGGTTTGTCAATTTAGTTTATTCATAATAAACCATTTTTTTTTGTTAAATTCTCTAATTTTTTAGTCTCAATTTTGTTTAATTCCGCTCTGGTCTTTATTATTTCTTGTCTTCTACTAATTTGAGGTTTTTGGTTTGTTCTTGCTTTCTATTAATAGTTCCTTTAGGTGCATCAATAGGTTGATTATTTAAATCTTTCTACTTTTTGATATAGGCATTTATCACTATAAAATGGCCTCTTAATACTGCTTTTGTTGTATCCCATAGCTTTTGGTATATTGCCTTTCTGTCTTCATCTGTGTCAAGAAATTTTAAAATTCCTTCTTAATTTCTACGTTGACCTACTGGTTGTTCAGGAGCATGTTGTTTAATTTCCATGTATCTTTATAATTTTCAAAGTTACACTTGTTATTGATTTCTTCTTTTATACCATTGTTGTCTAAAATATACTTGATATAATTTTGATTTTTTAAAATTTGTTTAGACTTCATTTGTGGTGTAATATATGTTCTATTTGAAGTATGTTCTATGTGCTGATGAGAAGAATCTTTATACTGCAGCTGTTGGATAAAATCTTTTGTAAACGTTTGTTTAGTCTGATGTTTCTTTACTGATTTTGTGTCTGAGTGCATGGGCCAATACTGGGAGTAGGATGTTGAAGCCCCTGCCTATTATTGTGTTCAGGTCTGTCTCTTCCATTACTTCAAATAATATTTGTTCATATATCTAAGTGCTCCAATGTTGAGTATATATATATATATATATATACACACACACACAAAACTATTATGTTTTCTTGCTGAATTGATTCTTTTATAATTATATAATAACCTTCTTTGCCTCTTTTTATGCTTTTTAAGTTAGTGTTTCTTTTATCTAAGTATAGCTATCCTGCTCACTTTTGCTTTCTGTTTATACAGAAGATCTTTTTTCGTTTTACTTTCAGTCTATGTGTATCTTTGCAAGTGAAATTAGTTTCTTATAGGAAGCACATAGTTGGCTCTTTTTTAAAAAATTCATTTGGCTAGTTTATATTTTTAAATTACGGAATTTAAGATGTTTATATTTATGCTTATTATTGATAGGTGTGACTTAATGCTGTCCTTCTGTTAATTATTTTCTGTTTGTTTTGTGTATCCTTTGTTTCTTTTTTTTCTTATTGTTTATCTTTGTGGTTTGTTGATTTTCTATAGTGATAACATTGGATTCCTTTTTCCTTCTCATTTGTGTTATCTGCTCTACCATGAGTTTTATACTTCTGTGTGTTTTTATGATGATAGATATTATTCTTTTGCTTCCAGATGTAGGACTTCCTAAAGTAATACTTATAGGGCGAATCTAGTGGTGATACATTCTCTAAGTTTTTTGCTTGTATTGGAATGATTTTATTACTCCTTTATTTCTGAAAAATAGCTTTGCTGGTACAGTAGTCTTCCCTAATAATTCTTTGCTTTCTATCTGCACTTTGATTATATTAATAACATCCCATTCTCTCCTGGCCTGTAAGGATTATGATGAGAAATCTACTGTTAGTCTGATGGGGATTATTTTATATGTGACTTGATGCTTTTCTCTTGCTGTATTTAGAATTCTCTTTTTATCTTTGAATTTTGACAGTTTGACTATAATGTTCCTTGCAGAGGACCTTTTTGTTTTAACTCTGTTTGGCAATTGTTGGACTTCTGTATCTGGATGTCCATATTTCTCCCAAGACTTGGGAAGCTTTTAACTATTATATTATGAAATAATGTTTCTATTTCTTTTCCTATCTCTTCTCCTTTTGTAACTCCTAGAATACAAATACATGTTCATTTAATGGTGTCCCATACGTCCCATAGCTTTTCTTCACTCTGTATTTTTTTTGTTCCTTTTTTCATCAGACTGTGTTATTTCAAAAGATCTGTGCTCAAGTTCAGAAATTTTTTTTCTGCTTGATCTAGTCTACTATTGAAGCTCTTGATTGTATTTTTATTTTATTCATTGAATTCTTTAGTTCCAAGATTTCTATTTAGTTGTTTTTTTTTATGATAGCTACCTATTTGTTGAATTTCTCATTCAGATCATTAATTTTTTCTTCTGATTTCTTGAGATGTTTATTTGTGTTCTCTTCTATCTCACTGAGTTTAAGATCCTTATTTTGAAATTTTTTTTGGCATTTTATAGATTTCCTTTCCTTTGGGTTCTGTTACTGAAAAATTATTGTGCTCCTTGGGAGGTAACATGTTTCTTTGCTTCTTAATGTTTCTTGTGTTTTTACATTGAAATCTTTGTATCTGGTAGACCAGTTTCTTCTTCTAATTTTATGGAATAGTTTTCTTAGGCAAAACTTTTTTTCCTGTAAATGAATAAAATAAGGTTGGTTATGTAGGATACTTTGGCTTTGGTTCTAGGTGGGCACAGTATTGTTGTCTTCATATAATTTCTTTCAGTGTCATCGATGTCAGTAGTATCTGTGAGTACCTCAGTGGTTCTTTTCTTTTGGATTTTTCCTTTTATGTGTGGAGACTACAGCACAACTTTGCTGGGGATAAGGATGTGGAGTGAGCTCCTTCTTAGACCCTGGGATGCATGGGTGCATGACAGCTTTGCTATTATTTGTCTCTTTATATCAGCATATTATGGGGATACAAATGTTTAGGTTACATATATTTCCTTTGCCCCACCCAAGTCAGAGTTTCAATAGTGTCCATTCCCCAGACAGTGCACACCACACCCATTAGGTGTGTATATACCCATCCCTGCCTCACCCCTCCCACTGCCTGACACCTGATGAATGTCACTACTATATGTGCACATAAGCATTGATCAGTTAATACCAGTTTGATGGTGAGTACATGTGGTGATTTTTCCATTTTTGTGATAATTCAGTTAGTAGTATGGGCTCCAATTCTATCCATGATAATATAAGAGGTGCTATATCACCTTTTGTGGCTGAGTAGAACTCCATGGTATACATATACTACATTTTATTAATCCACTCATTTATTGATGGGCACTTGGGTTGTTTCCACACCTGTACAATTGTGAATTGTGCTGCTACAAACATTCTAGTGCAGATGTCTTTTTTATAGACTATCACTTTTTCCTTTAGGTAGATACCCAGTAATGGGATTTGTGGATCAAATGGTAGTTTTACATGTAGCTCTTTGAGGTATCTCCATATTGCTTTCCACAGAGGTTGAACTAGTTTGCAGTCCCACCACCAATGTCTCCATTCTCACTGGAGATAAGTGATATTTCACTGTGGCTTTGATTTGCATTTCCCTGATAATTAGAGATGTTAAGCGTTTTTTATATGTTTGTTGGACATTACCTTCTTTTGAAAAGTTTCTGTTCATGTCCTTTGCCAACTTTTTGATAGGTTGTTTGATTTTTTTCTTGCTGATTTTCCTAAGTTTTGTTAGGAAATAGATTCTGTTTCTCAGCCCTTTATCAGGTGTGTAGCATGAGAACGTTTTCTCCCATTCTGTAGGGTGTATGTTTGCTCTCGTGATAGGTTTCTTGGTTGTGCAAATGCTTTTTAATTTTATCAGGTCCCTTTTGTTTATTTTTGTTGTTGCTGTGATTGCCTTTGGGGTCTTCTTCATAAATTCTTGCCTAGACCAATGTCCATAAAAGTTTTTTCAAAATTTTCTTCTATAATTCTTACAGTTTCATACCTTAGGTTTAAGTCTGTCATCCACTGTGAGTTGATTTTAGTGATAGGTGAAAGGTGAGGACCCTATTTCAGTCTTCTTTATGTGTCTAATCCAATTTTCCCAGCACCATTTATTGAATAAGGATTCTTTTCCCCGTTGTATGTTTTTGTCTACTTTGTCAAAGATTAGATAGCTATATGAGGATGGTTTTGTATCTGGGTTCTCAGTTCTGTTCCATTGGTTTATGTCTCTGTACTTGTGCCTATAAAATGCTGTTTTAGTTACTATAGCCATGTAATATAGCTTGAAGTCTGGTAAATTGATGCCTCCCAATTTGTTATTTTTGGTTCAGATTGTTTTTGTTATACGGGGTATTCTCTGATTCCATACGAAGTATAGAAGTATAGAATTATTTTTTCTAAATCTGTGAAGTATGACATTGTTATTTTAGTAGGGATTGCATTGAATCTGGAGATCCCTTTGGGCAGTATAAACATTTAACAGTGTTGATTCTGCCAACCCATGAGCATGGTATGGTTTTCCACCTGTTTACATCATCTTCTATTTACTTCCTTAGTGTTTCATAGCTGTCCCTGTAGAGATCTTTCACCTCTCTAGTTGAATATGTTCCTAGGTATTTCATTTTCTTTGTTGATATTGTGAATGGTATTGAGTCTTCGATTGGTTCTGAGTTTGACTGTTGCTGGAGTATAGGAATGTTACTGATTTCTGTACATTGATTTTGTATCCTGAAGCTTTGCTTAATTTGTTTATAAATTCCAGTAGTCTCATGGCAGAATCTTTGAGTTTTCTAGATATAAGATCATATTGTCAGCAAAAGAGCGATAGTTTGACCTCTCCTGCTCCCTTTGGATGCCCTTGATTTCCTTCTCTTGTCTTATTGGTCTGGCTAGGACTTATAGCACTAAGTTGAATAGAAGCAATGATAGAGGGCAACCTTACCTGGTTCCAGCTCTAAGAGGGAATGCTTTCAATTTTTCCCTGTTTGGTATGATGTTGGGTGTGGGTTTGTCATATATGGCTTTTAGCATTTTGAGGTAAGACAAAGATGGCCACAATATAATGATGAAGGGTACAATTCAATAAGAAGTCATAACAATTCTAAATATTTATGCACCTAACTCACATGCACTCAGATTCATAAAGCAATTCCTACTTTATCTAAACAAAATGATAAATAATAACACCATGATATCCAGGGACTTCAACACCCCTCTGACAGGACAGAGCAGATTCTCCAAGCAGAAAATAAAAAGGATGCAATGGATTTAACCAGAACTCTAGAGCAAATAGGACTGACTGATATTTGCAGAACATTATACCAAAAAAAAAAAACCAAAAAACAAAAAACAAAACAAACAAAAAAACAGTGAATAAATGCTTTTCTCATCAGCTCATGGGACATTCTCTAAGTTTGGCCATATCCTAGGCCACAAAGCATGTCTCAACAATTTAAAAAAATAAAAATTATCCTATGCATCTTCTTAGACCACAGTGGAATAAATTTAGAAATTAACTCCAATAGACACTCTCATCTGTACACAAATTCATGGAAATTAAACAACCTTCTGCTGAATGATTATTGCTTTAAAGAGGAAATTAAGATAGAAATAAAAAAATTCTCTGAACTAAATGTTAAGGTAAACACAAGTTATCAAAATCTGTAGGATATAGCTAAAACAGTCTTGACAGGAAAATTTATATCCATAAATGCATACATACAAAAGACAGAAAGATCAGAAAGCAACAATCTAATGAATCATCTCATAGAACTGGAAAAGAATGAGCAAATCAACCCCAAACCCAGCAGAACAAAAGAAATGAAAAAGATCAGAACTGAATTAAATGTAATTGATATCAAAAACCTATATGAAATATTAATAAAACAAAAATTGGTTCTTTGAAAAAATAAACAAAATTGATATACCTCTGGCTAGATTAATGATAAGCAGAAATGAAAGGACTCTAATAAGCTTAATCAGGAATGAAAAAGGAAATTACAACTGATACCATGGAAATAGAAATTATTATCTATGAATACTATAAAAACCTCTATGCACATAAACTTGAAAATGTGGAGGACATGGACAAATTCTCAGAAACATACAGTCTCCCTAGGCTCTATCAGGAAGAAATAGAATTCCAGAACAGACCAATATCAAGTACTGAAATTCAATAAGGAATAGAAAAACCTTCTTAAAAAGATAAGTCCAAGACCATATGGTTTCACACCTGAATTTTACCAGACCTACAAAGAAGAACTGGTGCCTGTCCTGCAGAAATTATTCCACAATATCGAGAAGAAAGGAATACTCCCGAACACATTTATGAAGCCAATATCACCCTCATACCCAAACCAGGAAAGGATGCAACAAAAAAAAGAGGACTACAGACCAATGTCCCTTGTGAATATAGATGCAAAAATTCTCAACAAAATCCCAGCAAACTGAATTCAGGTTCTTATTATAAAACTAATCCATCATGAGCAAGTGGGCTTCATCCCAGAGATGCAGGGATGTTTCAATGAAATCTTATAAATGTAATTCACCACATAAATAGAAGAAAAAACAAAAACCATATGATCCTCTCAATAGACACAGAAAAAGCATTTGATAAAATTCAGCACCCTTTTATGATAAGAACGCTCAACAAAATAGGCATAGACAGGTTTTGCTATTAGAGGGGGTGGAGTCATTGGTGGCAGCAGTGGGCCCCAGACAGGTTGCTCTCAGGCTATGGGGAGTAGGTGCGTTGTCTCCCTCTGTCCTGGGGGCAACCTCCACACTGTGCTTGACCACCTATTCCCAACGGTATAAAGACTTGCATGGGCTCAGGTGCTAAGGTTAGGCTGTACCATAGATCCACCAGGTATTATGACACCGTAGCTCTCTAGGTGGGTTTGAAGAAATGTAAGCAGGGCCCCAGGGATGTGAAGATGCAAGGACTATGAGCCACAGAGCAGGATGTACTGTCCCAGTGGCTCTGCCCAAATGACACTCTCAAAATGGTGTTTTGTTGCAGCTGCCTGGGTCCCTGATTGGAAAAGACCCAGTGACAATTCCCTTTCCAGAATAAAGCAGTCATATGGACTCCAGACAGCTCCATATATTGGCCTCAGGGCCTATGAGACCTGTGGAGCTCTCCTGTCACTAGGACTGCAGGCATCAATGGTGAGCATAAGGACTTCAGGGGATCTCCTGCTTACCTTTTCCCCATTATGGGGAGTCCCTGTTGGCCACAAACCAATCATAGTTAGGTGCTCTGCTTCCCTCTCTATGCTGTCATCCTGAGTTTTCATGTTTCAGAGGGTCTTCATCACTTCCTTGCTGAATTTCAGTGTTCTGCTTAAGATATTTTATTTGGTATGTGGTTTTTTATTTGTTGCTTTTGTCCTTCTTTGTGGAGGAGGAAAGTGCTTGGCGCCTCTAGTAAGATATCTTGATCTAAAGAAAATTAATAACAAAATAAAAATCACTATCACACATCATTTTCACTATGACTTAATAACTTGCAGAAAGCTAGTGGAAATATATTAATATTAATAATGGAGTAACTAATAAAACATCACTGATTTGTAAGTAGACTTATTAATATATAAATACATTTATCTGTTTTGGATGTTTATCAGCCCTCAATTTTGAACTACCTTTTCCTCCAATACCTATATTTCAATAAAATGTCAATTTTTAAAAAGTCTATTTTTTTAGAGATATGTTTCTAAGAACATATTTTAAAAAACTTGTTTCTAAGAAATATTTTGTAATCAACAAATATTTGATTAAGTTTTGTAAATCTGATAGACTATCATATTTCAGTTTACAAGTTAATCTTATAGAGTCCGTGTGATGATGCCCTTGAGGTATAATAATATTTCAATAAACAATTGAATAATTATAATTGTGACTATTTCATGGAAGAAATCTATCATGGTTCATTTTGTTGGGAATGCCTTGCTCCTTTTTGCTTAGCTGGTTGTTCAGCACCATCCAGAACAATTTATTATGTTAATACAATGGATTATAGAAAAGATTTTGTCTGATATTAAGCAGTAATTAAAACATTAGGATTGGAATTAATTTTTGCTATAAATGGGAATTCAATAATAAACCCTCTGTGACACAAATTAGTTATCTTGGAGAAAAACACAGGGGACATGAGAATTAATAACAATTTGAATATGTATTTAATAAATTATGAACTGAATAGCACATGACTAGTAAAAAGGGTGAATTTAGAGTATAACCTGAAATAAATGTGTTAAATAAACACATCCTTTGAATTAAGATTTTAACTCATTTTTATTATGACGTTTTGAATATTCAGTTCCAAACTTAATTTTTCACTATTTCTGCCAATATTTCATTTTCTATTCTTGATCACACAGTATTACATTTTTTTTTGCAAGGGAAGGAAGATTGCATGCCAATTTTCAAGTGCATGATTAATTATAGGGTCATCCTTTTGCAAAAGAGGAAATACTATACAAAATCACACACCATAGGAGATAATTACTTTAGGAAAGGATACAATATATCAATTGTCCTCTTTGAGGGACAGATGGACAAAGGGCTCTAAATAGTTTATTCCCATTTCACAGCTTTTTTGTGATTCTGATATGATATTTGTATATCACCAATACCGAAAACTGATTAATTAAATACTAACAGGCCAATTGCATGTCAAAGTGTTTTTGTTTTTGTTGTTCTTGTTTGAAACTTGGGAGAAAAGCAACAACAAATGTCTACCATTTTCTAAGGTGTTATATGGACTCCTATAAAATGAGTGTTTAGAATATGATAGTGTCTTTACGTTTTACTTTTTAGATTATTTCTATACTTGAAAACAGGGGCAGCTACAGAGGCTAAAGTCTGAGGAATCAACCTTGATTCATGAATTGTTGAAGTGTCCATCAATTCAGGAGTGGATACACAAAATGTGGTGTGTGTGTGCGTGTGTGTGTATATGGAGTACTACTTAGCCATAAAAATGAATGAAATAATGTCTTTCACAGCAACTTGGGTGGAACTGGAGACCATCATCTTAAGACGAGTATCTCAGGATTGGAAAAATAAACACCACATGTTCTCATTAATGATTGGGAGCTAAATGATAGTTACACATGGGTACAAAGAAATATAAAGGACATTAGAAACTAAGAAGGGGGAGGGTATGAGAGATAAATACTTACCTACTGGGTACAATGAACACTGTCCTGGTGACAGGCATACTAAAAGCCCTGACTTCCGCACTATACAGTGTGTCCCTACAACAAAGACATTTGTAGCTCTTAATATTTTGGAATTTAAAAAAAATTTAAAAATTAAAATTAATATTAAAAATTTTAAAGAGACTTATGGGGGAAAGTGTTAAAAATAATAATAATGACTATAGCAGTAAATATGACATCTAATTCAGTAAGTGCCAAACTATACCAGTTACAACATGAGTGCTTTATGTGAATTAAATCCTATAATATTCACATTAATCTTCTGACTTAGAAAAACAAGGCAAAAAGGAATTTATAATCTGCCCAGGTTGCAGGGCTGATAAGTGGCAGAACAGGCATTTAAACCATGATTCAGCTGCAGAGTCTAAACTTAACCATTAGAGAATAAAGATCTCCTGGTTTAAGTAGTTGTGTGGTTGCTTGACATTTTCGCTTTCCATTTTCTTTTTGTTTTTTTTTTTCCATTTTTTTTTCTTTTTTATTAGGGGAAAACTACAAAGCATTTACAGTACAATGTTTACAGTCACAATTTGTAGTGACCTGATTTCCCAAAATATATTACCACTCAAGTTGACTTATCTTGCTACATTTAAAAACCTACTCTGTCAAAGTAGTCCAGAGAGTACATACATAGTGCTCCAACTGTATCTACGTACAACCAACACTCCATTTTAAGTGTACAATTAACTGATTTTCAGCCATTATTCGAAGTCCTCAGCATTCTTAACTTGCAGCTGGAGCAATTTAACTTTTGCCTCCCTTGTCACATGGTGGTCTCACTGTGTGTTTGTCTTCACATCACCTTTCCTCTTTTACTAAATACACCGATCATATTGGAGTAAGAGCCTACTCTACCCCAGTATGACCTCATCTTAACTAATTACACATGCAATGTCTATATAAGGTCACATTCTGAGGTACTGGGGGTTACAACTTCAACAAATTTTGGGGGTAAACCCAATTTAACCCATAACACCATCATTTACATACATTGAGCATATCCAAAAATGGGTTATTATACAGCTAATAAAATATAAGACTAGCTAGCATATATTAAATGGAAAGATGATACTAACATATTATTAATTTAGAGAGAAAGAAGTCATAGATTGCTATGTATTATATAATAGCTTTATGTTAAAAGTGAGTATATGCATATGCTTTTATTTATGGATTATACCTCATTATGGATTATACCTCAATATACATATGCATGAATATGTATATTATGGCTTAAGAAATACATGATATCTTATAATCTTATCAATATGCATATGATGATGCAATTTTTAAAATGCTAAAACAATGTAAAACAAGCTGTATTATATGTTTCATGGATTGGGAAATGGGAGAACAAGTGAAAGAAAACTTTTATTTTCAACTCTCTATAGGTCTGTGTTTGTCAACTAAAATAAACAGCAAATAGGATGTATTACTTGATAAATTGAAACTATATGCAATGGAAAAAATGAAAGTAACACATATCAAAATGAGGCAATCGGCAAGACTGATTAATTCACAAAATATGAAGAAAAAAAGCAAGCAAGCAAGAAAGAAGTAAGCAAGAAAGAAAGAATGCGAGAGACAAAGAAAAAAGGAACAGATGGCCTACAAATATATTGACATGATAGAGAACTTCACGAGTACCCAAAGGTAAATTCCATTTTTACTTATCTAATTAAACAACATTGAAATGTTTGTCTACACTGAGTACAATTAAGAGCTTGAATATTTTCAACATTTTGCAATAATATAAATTGTCAAAAAATATTTTTAAGTTTCATAGTTTTCACAGAGAACCAATTATTGATGTCCTTTAAACTGTGAACTAATCCTGTTAGTTTAAAATTTACTTAAGAAAAAATTCAGTGATATATGTAAAAATTGTGTCTACTAAGATTCATATCCATATATATTTCTGTGGTTATGCAATATAGTGAAGACAGTAAATTATGGCAGAGATATTATATCATCATTAAAAACATTTTTTCCAAGAATAAAGATACAGAGAAATTTTCATGCTATATTGTTAAATAAAAAAATATTTATTCAAGTTTTATATTTAGCAACATATGTTAAATACATATAATACAGACAGAAAATTTATCCATAAGGAAAAAATAGAAGAAATGGCATAAAATATTAACCATAATTACCTAAGAGATGAAAATTGTTACTTTACAATGTGTTGCTTTTACAAACTATCCTTCTATCTTTCAATTTTTCAAGCATGAAATACTTATTATTTAACATGAAAAAAATAAATATTGTTTTAGAACAGTAAACTTGAATTGTTTTATCATTAGCTACTCAATATAGGTTTTCATCTGCAAAAGGATAATAATATATGTTTTTACTGCCGTATTTATTTTATTATTTAAAAATTTGTCAAAGCCACTCACATTGCTTGATAGAATGGCTACCATTTGATTTTTAGATTCTATAATCTGGAAGTCAGTGTGGTTCTTGTTGAAATAGTCACAATTCTAAGGGAAGGAAAGATTTAGGCAAAACCAAGTCATTTTATTATGTGCCTCGGGTTCCTTTCATTAATTCATTCTCTCACTAGTAAGCAAATCCTCTCCTCACAATTCTGCCAGATAATCTTTTAAGATTCATTAGCCATTTTATTAGTGTAATGAAGTTTTTCTACTGAATCATAAACTGCTTAGTTATAGACACTTTTTGATGTTACTTTTCTGTTACTTTCTACTAAAATCAAAATTTTAATAAATATTTAAGTATCATTAAAACTATATTACTTTCTCCTGCACGTATATGCCTTTGGGGGTCTCTGCTAAGAATTAACTATTTTGCTCGCAACTTTCTGGCCTCAATTAATTTCTTTGGTTTTACACTTTTAAAATTTTTACTTAGTTGTAGGTTGCTTTCTCTTTCCTTTTTTGAACTGAGGTATCAGTTCCAAGTAATCGAACAACTTTTCTTTTTATCTTGAGACCCATTTATATTACCAAATTAAATAGATATTTTGATAGTATATTTTTATACATTTATTTTCTTTTTCCTTTTTTTTTTTTTTTTTTTTTTTTTGAAACAGAGTCTCACTCTGTTGCCCAGGCTAGAGTGCCATGGCATCAGCCTAGCTCACAGCAACCTCAAACTCCTGGGCTCAAGCGATCCTTCTGCCTCAGCCTCCCCAGTAGCTGGGACTACAGCGCCACCATGCTCAGCTAGTTTTTTCTATATATTTTTAGTTGCCCATCTAATTTCTTTCTATTTTTAGTAGAGACGAGGTCTCGCTCTTGCTCAGGGTGGTCTCGAACTTCTGATCTTGAGCGACCCTTCTGCCTTGGCCTTCCAGAGTGCTAGGATTACAGTCGTGAGTCACCACACCTGGCCAGATACATTTCTTAATATGAATGAAAGTACTTGTATAGAAGAATTCTATATGCCTAAAATATTTTGATCAAATGTTTTTACTATTGCCTAATGTGATGGGAAATATAGACAGATGTTCAGAAATAAGGCATATTTTAAAATTTCCTTTCCTTATGCCTTTGTTTATATTTACTTCCATTGAAAGTCCAAGAATCCTTTATCAAGATTTACTTATATAGAAATATAAGGCCTTTCAAAAGTACAGAAACTTAAGTTCATAAAGCTAATACCTATCAGACAGTGTATTTTCCTATGTAAGAGTAAGTTTTGTTTAGACCAGGTTTAAATGACTAAAAATAGTGGTCACAGGCATTTCCCCAAAGAAATTATTTCATATACTACTAGTTCTCACTAACAGGAGACACATTGAAAATACTGATTCTTATCTGTGGGAAAATTTTTCCTGGGAAAGTAAGGAAAGATCCCTGGCTCAAGTAACATGAAATCTGTCTAGAAAATACTTTTAATCTATGTTAGGGGTTAATTGAAAGTTCCCAAAGATTAAGCAAGATGTCTTCAGAGGACACTTCTGTCATTGATGTCTGCAATTTTATCAAGGATATTACTAATTACACTAAAATTAAATTTACTTTTTTCCTATTTCACTTTTGAAATGTATTTTTTTTGATGTTTGTAAAATTTCTTTTTTTAATGCCTTGAAAAATTTTCCTAGAACAATTTTACATGTGAATAGAGTTGATTAAAAAAAATGTCTTCAAACAGTTAAACTTTTTGGTCGTGTTCTAAACAATCCAGACCAGTCATGTCTGTCAATAATTTGTTTTGTTTGTACATCCTCACTGAAAATTTGCCTTGCTAGCTCTTTGCCATGGGATGGAAATGGATTTTCCTCAGTGTGGCACTTGAATATTTCAGTAGCCCAATTGTTGGAGCTTGAAAGTGTGAAGTAACAGCCATGCAGAGAGAAGCTGTTTTTAGGGCATTAGGAGACACATTGTCAAGAGCATCAGCAGAAGCAGACTGTGTTGCAGCTGTTCTCCTCCATTACATAACAGAACACCCATATTTTAACTCTTGGCTGTCACAAGCAATTAACAAGGAATGAAGAAAATAACTTCAAATATTCATAAATAACTAGGAACTTTCACAGATATTGAAATAAGCAATTAGATACTTCAAGTTTTCCTATCAAAAGATTCAAAACTTTATTCTACTTCAGGCAATGTTTTTCATACAATTTCTTTTTTCTTTTTTCTTTTTTCAATTTCAGAATATTATGGGGGCCCAAATGTTTAGGTTACATATATTATCTGATTTTTTTCCCTGATACATTACCACAGCTATAAAATATACTAGGTTATCATCTACTTATTAGGAACTATATATTTATATGATTCAAACCTTTGACATTCTAAGAGGTATTTGGTGTATTTAGTTCCTTTATTGATAAATAACTGACACGAGAAAGTAGATATACAAAAAAAGATATGGAATCTTAAAAAGTATGCTATTTACTGATTTTTACATTTGCCAACAACAAACAGTGTTGGTAAAGTTCTTAGAAGAGTCAGGAGTTGATTTTCATAGCCAGCTGTGAAATCTGTAAACATTGTTTGTTGAAAATGACATAATAGCATTTTAGTCAATGCATGAAAATTAAAAGTTATGTCTGTTTTGCCAAGTAAGCAACATATCTTTTTAAAATTTTGTTAAATTTTTAATTTTTAATTATTATGCTTACATAATAGTTGTATGTATATCTTTATAGGGTACATGTGACGTTTTGATACAGGTGTACAATGTGAACTAATCAAATCAGGGTAATTGGGGTATCCTTCACCTCAAGCATTTAACATTTCTTTGTGTTAGGAACATTGCAATTCCACTTATTTAGTTATTCTGAAGTATACTCTAACTTATTGTTGATTATAGTCACTCTGTGGTGCTCTAATGTACTCACTGAGAAAAGATAACAACAATTACTGCAATTCATAAGATTCTAAAATTTCCAAAAATGTTCTAAAATTACAGGAAAATAACTAAATGCCATGTAATAATCCATGGATTTTATTTTGGTTTAATGGCTTACAGTAATTGCAGTTGAATATTGGTAGTAGCCTAAAGATTTAAATATAACTATAGATTGTCCTTTATTCTTAGACTTAAAGACTACAAAAAGCAAATTTAATTTATTCTTTCATTTTTATAACAACTTTACTTAGTATGTAATTTTTATAGTTGCAATGGAATATTTTAAAACATGCAATTTCTCTTCTCTAAGGTTTGGTAGAGATTATAAACATAAATGAAATGTTGTATGACCTCTATGTACTAAAACGTATGGTAAATTTTAATAAAGGGAAAGCTTGATTTGCTAAATATTCAATTTTAGCATATTTAAGCTGCTTTGGAGTACTATGGTAATAGAAACTTGCAAAATTTTATAGGTTAAGAAAGAACATTAGGAAAAGTGAAAAACTAGATTTTGATAGTGGAATAAATGTCAATAGATTTAAGAAGAGAATTTCCTGGTATAAATTAGTCTTAATATGAGTGAATAAAGCAAATTAAAAGAGTAAATATGAGACATGACAATTTCGATTTGAGATAAAATAGAAAAATAATTTTTAAAGGATTGATTGCAGTCAAGCTATTGAGGAGTGTTTCCACCAAGCTAGGGTATATAGAGCATATAGATTTTATTCAAGATATAAATTTGATATTTCAGAATGATTAATCTGATGATTAATGTGTACAATGATTGGAAGTAAATTTTGTAGATACATATTTCAATTGCCCACACATGTATTAGTAACACAGTAAAGGGGTCTTTATGAAGTTCACATGATTACTAATACATATTTCATATATAAAAAGGGTTATATAAACTGTAATTCAGAATTTTTATTGAATCTCTTTTAATTATTCTTAATAGCTAAAAATATAAATATGTGGTAGCTTCTCACTTAAAGAATAAATAATTCAAACTTTGAGCAATGACTTTGCAAATTAATTTTTAGAAAATAATATGTAAAAAACAACTCAGAGACTTTTACTTTTTAGTTAATAATAAATTGATAAAAATGAGATACATTTCAAAGTTGACTTTTTTCTGGATTCATGAGATATATGTTATTTATATGTCCTTGTGTGCTTGTTTTTTTCTACATATACTTCTGATAGTTCATCTGTTATTCTTTACTGTTTTTTCCTTATAACGAAAGCAGGTTTTTATTACAGAGTTTCTTACATAAGAAGGTAAGTTTTTTAATTCTTTTTTTTTTTTATAAAAGCCTTTATCTTTTGGTTTGAACTAAGTGTGATATTTCCTATTCTGACACAGCAGTTAAATACTATTGTGAACAAGTAACCAATAAATACTGAGTCTTATTGAGTTTCGCTATAAAGTATAGTAAATGTTCTAGGCCTTTCTACGTTGAAGAGTTTCCCACTCTTTAAAATTCTTACTGAGTTTCAAAGATGGTGCTATAGCACTTACTAAGTTTAAAATTCTCTGTAAAGGAGCATTTGCATCATGTTCTACTGATAAGTCTCATTAATGCCACAGTGCTTTCTGGCAGAAACTCTTTTAAGCAACATGATTTGTTATTTCAGATATTTCCATTATGAGTTCAGGAGGGAATAGAGATCCAGTCATTGGGTACTATGATATTTTGATATATAAACATTTCTCTTGATGTGGAGTGTTGACAGAAGACACAAACTCAAACCTTCAGCATGCCAACACAAAAGTTATCACATTTATCTATTTGAATAGGGCCATTAGATTAATGATAATTTTAAAAATATAATATTTTACATAGGTTACTTGAGGACATGAAGAACTCACCTATACAACTAAGAAAAGGGAAGTTTAACTGAGTTGAAGAAGATTTAGAGATTGATTTTCCTCTTACATAACTAACCTCTCTCTCTTTCTCTCCCTCTCTCTTTCTCTCTTTCTCAGTATGTGTGTTCAGTCTCATTTTGGGCTTTTGCCCAATAGTCCATCTCTATTCTTTGTACTTTATGTGCATTTACTCCACACTATAATTTTTTGTCATAGTTTTTACTTTCTTATAATTTAGAGTTTCCAGGAGACCTTATAATTACAGCTCTATACCAATTTCCTCTGACCCAAATGATATTTTCCTGACTCTTCTTTATGTAGTCTATCCAGTTCTGCTTTTGATATTATAGAGTATAATTACGTTGGTAGTTCTTTTCTGTAATTGTTAAGACAGGCAGAATAAATGAATTGGACCAGCTCATTTTTTAGCTCAAAATGTTGTTCAACATATATAACAGAAGATTGCCCATAATTTAGGTGCCCATGCTAATTAGTTATTATTGGAATTGAGAGAGACATTGCATAATATGAAACATAGAAGCCTATACATTGGAAGAAATGATTTTACCTTAAAGAGTTTTTTTCATTATATTAACTACTTTAACTAACATTTTTTTAATTAACATTAAATTCTAAATTGAATAATAAGGCATAATTGATCACAAAATCAAGCCATAGCAAGAGACAAGACCACATGAATTCCCACTAACCATTTAGTTTAGCGTATATGTTATGCATAAATGCAACACATAAGATATTATTTCTATCTGTGTATACAAATGGCTGAGGGCTTTATGGGAGTTTCTTTGGGTAGAAGAAAAATCAAGTAGTCAATCTCATGCAAACACAATTTCCAGAAACTTCTGTCTAACTTTGACCTCAGGAACCTGTTAAACATGCCTGGAACACAACTGACTCCCTTGTCCAGGTACTCCTGCCATTCTACAGGCCTCAGTTTATATTTGACCTCAGGAAGTTTTCCTGAGGCTTTCAAAATTATATTATCCTGAAGTTATATGGGATGTTATTTTAGAGGTCTGAAGCCTGTACTGAAGTTGCTAACGTAGAGAATTAGAAATTCTCCATATCAAAGATAGCATCCATAGCGAAGAAACAGAAGTAGCGGTTGTTTACCCTCTCTTTTCAAAAGTAATAAAAATCATCCATGTATCTGCAGTAAAGTCCTAGGGAAAAATTATTGAGAACAGGAAGACAAGTGTATTCTCACTTTTCTTAACACCTTCATTATGTGGCATCTGTATGTGAAGAAACTGTTCTTATTCTCAAAAAAAATACCTTTCTGTCAGTCGAAAGATGCAAATATTCATACATAAATGTATATTCATATATTTTAAAATGCAAATTTGATCATGTAAAATGAATTATTTGTGAAGAGAATTTTAAATCTCTAATTCACTGACATTATTTTCAACAAAGAAAATATTCAAAGCCTTATGCAATATAGAGTACAAACTTATATTTCTTAAACCATGGAAATGTTAAGGAAATCATAAAACAGAAATACTAAAGCTTTAGAGGTACTCTTATTCTGTCTGCATGTTTAATGCGTTGAATTGGATCATTTTGTGAGTAAAGCAAGGAGAAAAAACTTTAAAGAGGTTTGTTGTAATACTAAGGGAATAACTAGTCTGGACAATTTAAACAGTTGCTGACACTAATCATCTTATCATTTATAATACAGCTGAACAAATAAAGATAAATCAGGGGGTAAATATGATCTATAGAAAGCACATTTCCTTTTTAGTAATACCAGTAAACATTCATCCGAGTATGAGGCAAGAAGTATGCTCAGCATTGGGAGGTATAAGATATGTACCCTTTCCACAAGAATGTTACAGTAAATAGGCATTCTGGGGGAAAATAAAACAAAGGAGGGATCCATTATGCTACCACTTTGAAATAATGTGGGAAGTGGTTTAATTGTACTAATTAACAGTAGCTGGGAAAGAGAAATTAAATATTTCTGAGAACAAACCAACTGTGAAGAAAGATCACATTTCAGAAAGCGCTTGAATTTGGAGATACTGCTTCTCACCGTGATGGAGTTCTTCCACAAAGCAGAACCATACAAACTGAAAAGGCTTTGGAGATACGCCAGGGCTGTCCCGCCTGGCTTTAAGAGCAAAGATCCTGGAGATAAGATGAATTCGTTGAAGTGGCCCATACTTTTAGCATTGCTTTTTCCCCTTGGAGATATTTTCTTATTTACAATGTGTGGTATAGAGGTGTAATAAAAAAGCAGCAGCCTAAAAATTATAGCTTTATCACTAGACAAAAAGAGGGGGGATATTCAGTTCAAAGTTACTGATCAGGCAAGATTTAAGAGACCAAAGTCTTGGAGAAAAGAGATGTCATAATAATGCAGAAATATTATGATACAATTGGTTGTCAACATATTTGCTGAGTTCTAAGCTGTCACTTATGTAATTAGAGACAAAGATAGAATATAGAAAGAAACTGCTAAAATGCTAAAAAGGAAAGCTAAAATTTTAGTAGTTTCACAGCAGAGATGTCAGGCCATAGGCCAACTGGCATGCAAAAGAGTGAGGCTCTGGTCAATATACAAAATTTCAAGTGTTACCTCCAAAGTTTTATCTCCAAGGAGCTGGGGCAAACCAGAAATAGCATGGCTTTTCCAAATTCTGAAATCCGACCTTGATTGGATCAAACCAATATCCCCGTATTATAATTCACTCACAGAGGAAAATTAAAGGAGAACAATAATACCCTCAAACTCTAAAATTTTTCATGCAGTGAAGCAGCAAAGCAAACACTGAATCATTCAAGTCATGCCAAAAGACAGAATCACATGACTAAAAATCAAGAGAAAAAAAGAAGCAATAGAAAGAGATTGAGAGGCATTTATATATTGCAGTTTTAAGGAACAATTTAAAATATGTTACTAAAATATTGAAAAAAAAATCAATAAAAAGAATCTTACCAGAAAAGTAGAATCAAGTGAAAATTCTACAACTGAAAAAATGCAAATGTTGAAATTGATGAGCTAATACTTAAATTTGAAAACATATTAGAAACAGACAAAAAGAGAATCAGTGAACTGGACAATGGCCAGCAGAAAATAATCCAGTTTGAGAAAATGAAGGAAAATGTAAAGAAGAGAGAAAGTGACTCTGTAAAGCTCTATTCTATCACTTATTATGATAATTAAGCCCATTTGATTTTTTGACAGTTAAATGATACAACTTACCCTCTAAAGCTTGAGGCTCTATTACTATCACTAATACGATTACTATCGCTCTATTACAATTATTTCATTCCTATTAAAGAGACCCAATATCTAATGGCATCTCATACAATCAACCCAGCCTGCAGAATTGAGGTAACAGGGGAACTTTCTGGTAATACTGGTGCCCCTGCACAGGCATATTCCTTGTTGCTTTAATAAATGATTGGTCCATCTTAGCCCTCCTAAGGCCAGTCCTCATTTTTTCTGGCCTTAGAGAATCCACTCAATATTCTCATTTTGCTGAGATATTCAGTTCTGTCTTCTGCCATCCATCATAGCTATTTTATTATTTTTACCTCACTTAATTTGTGCCATTTTTTATTCTTCTATAATTTATTCTTGTAACATATTTACAATAGTTTTTCCTGATACATCATGTATTTTAGGAGAATTCTCACATACTCATAATCTCTTTATTATCTAAATTTATGT
Organism: Lepilemur ruficaudatus; assembly: GCA_963574885.1. Taxonomy (NCBI): domain Eukaryota; kingdom Metazoa; phylum Chordata; class Mammalia; order Primates; family Lepilemuridae; genus Lepilemur; species Lepilemur ruficaudatus. Next base: position 24,146 of record CAUYRT010053204.1, read on the forward strand.
TTTAGCTCCCTATGAGCCAGACTATAGTTAGATTAGAGACCCATGTGTGCCAAAGGAGGCCTCAGATGAACACATGGGTAGCTCTGGAGTTAGGACAGCCTGTCAAAGTTATCCCCAATTGTCTTGAAAGGATTGGTTTTTATACATTTATATTGTTCTTTCACTTAGTTTTACTATTCCTGGAAACACCGATCACCTTGGAAGAATTCCATTCTCAAGGCACTCACCAAAGATGAGTGATAGCTTAACACCATCTTCCGAAGTAATCTCAGAAGCTAGGGGAATACATCTCAACTTTCTGAAGAGGCATATGTATGATACATTAACAGTGTCCACCAAAGTACAAAAATCTATATATCTCTACCAATATTTTCAAAGGAAAAAATTAGATAAGCAGCAATTGGCAAATTAATCAAAAAGAGGGCGATATTATAGATGCTATAGTAGTTTGAAAATACCGAGTATATTATAATATAAAAGAACCCTAATACATTTTTAGAAATTAATAAGGATTTGCTTGAAAAACAGAATAAAACCTTATAAAAGAAGAAAAGTACATGAATAATGTTATATTTATTAAGAAGTCAAATGCAAATGTAAAATACTGTTACACGAAGAAAATTCCAGGCTTAGATGATTTCACTTGTGAGTTGTCAAACATACAGAACAAAAATATAGTAACTTTACAAAAATTCATCCATATTATAGGGGAAAACACAGGAAACACTTTCCACAGTACAGTATGAAGAGATCGTAACATTTTTACATTTTATCTGACAAGGATATTTCAAGAGAGGAAAAATATAATCTAATTTCTCCCATGAAAATAGGTATAAACATCAAAATCAAATGTTATTTAAGTAAATTATGTTATATATTTAAAAAATAAAATATTCTGAGCAAATTGAATTTGTTTCAAAATCTTCTAAATTTCTAGAAGATTATATGGGAGAATATCATTTGATATTAGGGAGTCAAAGTATACTTTTTAATCCAAAACACAAACAACACCAACTAAAAGATCAAAGCTTAATAAAAAAGATTTCATTAATTTATATTCTTTCACTTATTAAAATGTACTATTAAAATCATAAAAATACAAACCACAGAGTGGAAGAAAATATTTGCTGTGCATACCACCTGACAAAGAATTATTGTACTATACATAATGCATAAAATATACTTAATTAAAAAAAAGAGGCAAGCTATTTAAAATTTGGCAAAAAAATTAAAGGTATATTACAAAAGAGGATATTCTAATTACCAATAAGCACATGGGAAAATGTTTAAATAATTTTAGGGGAATTAATATTAAAACTACAGTGCCATGTCTCTATATCTCAACCAGAAAAAAAAAAAGCTAACATTCAGTGTTAGTGAGTGTGGTGTAACTGCAGCTCTCACACTACACTATACAAGGCTTCTAGGCATCTTTTCAAAGATGTTTGAAAAGATAGTCCGAAAGAACAACAACAAAAAACCTGTAAAAGCCTTTGCTCTTGTTTGAAGAGACTCAGGAAGAATTGTCTTCCAGCAATGATAGTCTTGGAATGAATCTAATCTAATAGTTTTTCCTTTTCTCATAAATTTCTCTGGAATCTGTGAAAGTCCATCCTTCCCCTTGGATGTGAGAACACCCCTCTTTTATATAAGGCTGGAGGGAGGTGGAAACAAGGGGCAACTGGTAATACAGGAGAGAAGTTTCCATGATACACCACTGTCTTTCCATAAACAACAAAGTATACTGACCTCACAGAGTGCATTGTAAAGATTGTGTGTTATTTTTTGTGAAAGATTTAGTACGGCACAAGGAACATCACAGCACTCAGTAAATGCTAATTCCCCTTCATGCTATTTTCCCATTTGAATATATGGAACAACTAAGCAATAATAACAAATTGGAGAAATAAACCAAAATAATTTTTGCAAAAGATGCTACATCAATTGCAACCATTATTATTATAAAGCAATATTGAATTTATATTCTTTAGATGGTAAGGTAAAGTAATAAAATTTAATTTAGTTATAAGATCTTAAAAGGGCATTGTCATGTTTATTTGGTTTCAGAACTTAAATGATGCTTAAATAAAGAAAAAATAGTTCTTTTTAGAAAGAGAGCTTAAATTATACAGCATTTCAACAGCCGAAGACTACAAAAACAGCACACAAATACAGGATATCTTTTTTTTTCCCCTTTAAACTCAGCTGTAATATATGCATGCTGACATGTAGCATTGATTTTTTCCTTTATGTATAGCTGTATTAATTTTCAAAGTTTACACAGACAAATTTGCACCTTTCAGAAACAGAAGCAGCAAAATGAGTAAGATTCTATGTAGAAAGCTCCATTATGTACTTTTTGTTAGTAAATTTATGCATTTTTAAGAAGCATCAATTTCTGCATTTTTCTAAGATGTTTACTTTCTTAGTTTTCTTTGTAATATTTAAATGTACAATTTTGTATGCTGTGTAACTCAAATTTAATTCAAAATAATAACTAAAAAATCCCTTTACTTCTCCAAGTCACATTTTTTGAACAAAATACCTATAAGGAATCATGTTTTTTTATGGTCTTTTTCCTGAAAATCTAAAATATAAAACAGCAACAGCATTGGGCTTGATTGTATACCTTTTAAGCCACTGTGTAGTGTTAATTCTCAATATTACCTAAAGCAATAGAATATACATTATTCAACTGATTTAGAACTTTTCATTACAGTATTTAAAACACTTCTCAACAAATTCCCTGATGATTCAACATGCATAAATTCTCCAGTGTTTCTTGGTTCATCTCTTGGAAATTTTCAGTTGTTCTATCATGGGGCTAAGTTGCCTACTAACTTAATATTATAATAGCTAAAATAGATATTTCACTACCAGTGTACATAGTTTCTGCCAATTGCATATTTATTAGGAATATTTATCTTTCCAACTTTATTCCCCTTACTTGGTTGACTTTTTCTCTCTAACCTATTTATTTAAATAATAATAGGACAAAAACCTTCAAAATTCAGAACATAAATTTAGTCTATAATCTCACTTTTCTCTTATCCCCAAACTTTTTTGTGCCTTTTTATTATAGTGTCATAACATTCAACCTCTTTTAGGACACCACGATATCTAGTGGCAATTGAAATTACTTTCCCTCATGAATTTTAGAAGATTTTGTTGAATTAATGATGGTATAAACATTAGGAATATAAGGGATGCGATATTTCAAGCCTAGTTTCTAGAAGCATGTTTTCATTAAACCTTGTCTACCTTGGAATTTGTTGTACCAGTGTGTACACAGAGATGCTCCACCCAGATCACCATCTAAGAAAGGATTTGCTGTTTGACCAGGAAGATGATCAGCACTCAGACTCTATTTTAAGCCCCTCCAGGCTCTCCTTGAAGTCATTTCCTGAGGAAGATGGAGCTATAAATGCCTGCTCTTCTCAGTTAAGTATAAAATCTGTTTGTTCCAGAGGTCCCCAGCAATTTGGCAAAGGTTTTGTAACAACCCTGTGATTAACAATTTGTTAATCATTCCTACCTCTTTTTCTTCCTTGCAAATTTATTGATACATAATAAACAACTGGCCCCCCAAACTCCAGTCCAACTTCTGCTTTTAGAGAACTTCAAGAGTTGATGCCAGAAGTGGCCTGAGAAAACAAATTATAAGAGAATCCAGTTGGAAGTGTTGCCTTCCATCACTGGCAGGAAGTGGAAAATAGCCTGTGCCCAGTCAACTTGTAAAATACTTGCTAGTGGTGGTGCGGGAAGATAAATTGATAAAAGGGAATAAAAGAGTAACTCAAGTGTTTGAGATACAGATAAAAATATTAATTATAAAAACAACAGGATGAGATAACTATTGCTAAGTGCCATTAATGTTCTACAGCAAGATAATAAACAGCTGGTATACCAGCCAATTAAAAGTCAGGTGTGAAAGCTGGCGCGAATCCTTGGTTCCACAGAAGGAAGTTCCAATCTTCCACAACTTGAGGATGCAGCCTGGGAACAAACTCAAGACTAAGCTGAAGGCTAAGCCCAGGACTTAACAGTAAGAGGCTAAATATCACATATGGTTAAAAATCCAGCAAAAGTAGCTCTGTTTGACAAAGTCAGGGTCCTAATTGGAAAAAATACGGTTTACGAAAGCATGAGATAGTGACATCTGCATGAATAACCTAAAATTATATTAAATAACTGCAAAAATTTCTTTGAATCTTATGAGTCTGTACATGTGGCTGATTCTTACCTATTAAAAGCTAGCATCTCTCTCTATCCTATACTAGAAGACAAGGTTGAGATCATTACCCTATAAAGAATAAGTTTCCACCTCTCATAATTTGCTCTCACTTCCTCTTTAATTAGGATTAAATTATAGCATAACTAAGTTGGAAACATGCCAGATCATAAAAGAAAAAAACAAGGCACTATTTTCCAAAGGAGCTATAGGACCTAATTACTTTATAAATGCAGTATCTATCTGTGGTAACGTACGGAGGGATGAAGTTTGAGGGTCCTTGATTAAGAGTGCTGCATAAAATCGGTTAGGAAAGAGATCTTTTTCATTTTGTTTTGCTTTGCTTTTATTTGAGAATGCTCTTTCAATATACATGATGTAGCACCCTAACAATTTCCTAAGAGATGGTCAGAATTACTATTAGGATATCCCACACTGAGCAAAGTGAACATGCCAGCATTGCCATGACTGATGTTTCAAAGAAATAAGCATGCTGAAATTGATATACCATGTACACCTGGAAGACCTACCAGAGGATTATATTTCATGAAAAACCCAAGAAGGACTACCATGTACCAGGGCTATGAGGAATTTTTTTTCTTAGGGGGGCAACGACATCACTAAAAAGCTTATTAATGACATGTTGATCAGGCAGAATAAACAAGAGTTATCTAACACACTGGAGGCCTGAGACAGGCCTGTACACTCTAAAGTATGAAAGATCAACCCTGTAAGATTCAGGAGCCTACCATATATATAACCCTGAGGTAGGCTGACCAAATTTGGGTAACAACCCAGGACACAAATATACCTAAACAAAATATTAATAATAGCAATGATAATAAATTAAGTCATATATGCATTATTACTGTTCCATAAAATATGAAGTATAGACTTTTGGGAATTATATTTCATTCTGAATTAACTACTTTTCTCTGAATTATATCCCATTATTTAAACAAAATAATAACAATGGCACTTAGTAGTAATTAGCAGTGAAACCAATTAAACAAATGATATGTATGAGAAAATATAATAATATAATGTATCTATATTCTGATAAAGTACTTTATTTTAGTTCTCTTTAAACTATTGGATATATAAATTTTTGAAGGCTGTATTATTGTGTATATTAAAGATACAGAAATATAAGACTTTTAAAAAGAGAACAATGATAGGATTAGAGCTGATTAAATACATATACCTACAATTTAAAAATTTTAACAATGACATATTCTTTTCTATATCATGATAAAGAAAAATGTTTTTACTCTTTCTGCTTTCTTTTCTATTAATACTTCTCTGAAATGCCTGCAGGCCTTAGGAAATCTTTTTATTTTATTTTTAATAATGTCATAAAACTGAATAGAGTAAAATATAAAATTATCTTTGATTTTCAGTTCTTATCAAGCTCATATTTCACTGATTCTTGCTGTCAGTCCAACATGCTGACACGAAGCTATGTACTATCCCATAAAAAAATTTAAATCCTGGTAACAGCAAGTCTGGGGCAGGTAAAAATTAGTATGTAGTCCTCCATAAATGCCTATTCACTTTATGTCTACAGGCTTATTTTGGGTGACCAGATGTTTATCAATCAGGCCTATTGCATTTATAAATTCTTAAAGTATCCATGTCTAAAATGGCCAGCGTTTTAAAACTCTCTGAAGCAGATTGGAGATAATCATAAGCAGAACCTCTTTCCCTCTATCTCTCTTACGTAAGAGAGTTATGTAGTTTAAATGCACAGAGTTAATTTGACATTGTAAAATTATAGTTGGATTCCAAATTAAAGTTGTAGTAATAAAATCAAGAAAGGTGTACTTTTCTAATTGTTTTTCTTTTTTTCTCTTTGTGGGAAGCAGAATTATTTTAAAACAATTTGTCAATTTGTTTCTGCATGAGTATTTGGTGCTATCTACACATTCATCTAACAACTGTCAGTTGGTCCTTTTCTGAGTCTCTTATGGCCTCTTAAGAAATCATCAAACAATTTTGGAAACTCAGCATATAAATTTCTGTTTTACCATAAACATTTTCTCCATTCTCACCCTCGGTATATGTCCAAATTAGAAAGGACATATTTTTAGTTCTGCATTTTGAAAATAAGATTTTATGGCAGGTCAACATTTTAACATTTTTCTGTGGTAGCAACCCTGTATATACATGTCTAAAGATATATCTCCTTCCATTACTACAAAATAATAAAATCTTACAAAGTTCTTCATGGTTTAAAGAAAGTGAAATGTAACCAAAAACATTAATCATAATAGCTGTAATAAAACAGTTAAGCAAATTATACCCCTTTTTATTGGTGTTGTATACAAGATATGCAGGACATTTAGCCTGTAATATGATTTAATTCACTTTGATGAGAAGTTTATAGATTCAGGAGTTTCCTACAATTCACATTTGTGCAAACATTCAGATAGATGAGCAAAAGTCTAGTTTCTCTTAACAAGTGTTTTTCACTTTCTGTTTCTATGACTTCATTAGAATTTTTGTAAGATTCAAGATTATTTTAAACTTCATTTCTCAAATCAACCTAAAAACTAGAGAGAACTTTGTTGTTCTTTAATTAATCACTTGATATGGTGTATAAAAGCATGATGAATTGTAAGATCTTACTGAATCAGCTCTAAGTATAAGGGGCCAATACATATGTTATCAAAGTTCTTTTCTTTGCCCTTAGGACATTTTAGTTACCTCTGAATCAGAAAATGTAACTTTACTCAGTTTTATACAGCAATAAAAAATAATATTTTAATGTGTGCAGAAGTATGATATGTCCCAGATAATTTTGATTCAGCATTGGTGCCATTTAGGGAATGACATGAGGGTGGTTACTCATGCTTTAACTCTTGGTTCCCTGACTGATGTATATTAACAATATTCCAATTAGACACTCAGCTCCATTTAAAGGTCTTTGATTCAATGTGTATACTGTATGCTGAAGGAGGACATCCAATCGTTACAGAATATTAAGTCCAAAATGATGCTTCATCTGTGTTCACACAGTCAACGCCTTAGCTTTATAAAAGCAAACTGATTTTATTAATGGAAATAGTACCAATTCAGTGATCAATTGACATTCAGAATCAAATAATTAAATTATTTTAAGCCTTTCATTTCACAAATTCCTTTGCTAAGAACACTATTGCTTTATTAGAGGCTCTTAATTCAAAGTTTTGGCTTATGTTTAATTAGTATATAATTCAAAACTTTGCATTTAAATCATAAGTATATAATCCATGCCAAAAGCATGTTACTGTCAGAAAATCCCCCATGGAGAACTCATTTTTAGATGTTGAAGACATATCTAGTCTGCATTACAATCAAATTGAGGTAAATATTTTTGATGTTGAGTTGTTTGTTTCTGTTTTAGATTTAATTTTGAATTCCTGACATTTTGCACATAAGCTCTCTGCAGTCAAAAGTGCTTTGTTATGACAGCACTGTTGTTGTCACAATGGGAATATTCAATCATTTTTCATGTTATAGAAATAAGCCATAAGCAAAATCCATGTCTACATGCTTTACGTAAATACATTACTGTGGACTTAATTAAAGGCAATATTCATTTATTTCTCTACTTATAGCTTCTAAGATTAATAATGAAAAATAGTAAATATGTCAATTTCCCTGTGGTCCACTCCAATATATTGCATTGTTTATATTGTACCTAAAGAGAAACCTTTTGCAAGAGAATATAGAAAATACTGCCAAGCTGCTTTTGAATTAATCTGATATTTTAAAAAATTAATTTATAATAAATGATAATAAGTTTACTTTGTCAATAATGTGTGACTAAGTCTATCATTTAGATAGATTCGAATGTACTTTATTACTGGTTCATACGTAAGAACTTTAAACAAGTATTCTTTAAACACAATACTCACCTTTTTTATGTATAGTTTTCAAGCAAACAACCCAAAGGTGTCATATTTATGACATACAATTTGATTTTGGCAAATTTGTTTTTGGTGTTTAATCTCACATATTTTATATGATTAAAATAAATGTTTAATAAATTATACTAAAACACTAGTAGAAATGTTTATAGAATTTGGAATTTGAAGGCATAAAATCAAGTAAATCCACCGTCACCATCCAAATAAATGGAATTATTTCTTAAATCGTTTATAATTTGTTAAATTTTTTACTTTAAAATCTTCAACAGAAGATCATCTCCCAAACCACAACTTTATTACTACTTTGAAAGAAGATTCAATCAAAAAGTAAATATGGGCCGGGCGTGGCGGCTCACACCTCTAATCCTAGCATCCTGGGAGGCCAAGGCGGGAGGAGCCCTTGATATCAGGAGTTCTAGACCAGCCTGAGCAACAGCAAGACTCCTTCTCTGCTAAAAATAGAGAAAATTAGCGGCATGTGCCTGTAGTCCCAGCTACTTTGAAAGCTGAGGCAGGAGGATCACTTGAGCCCAGGAGTTTGAGGTTGCTGTGAGTTAGGCTGACTCCATGGCACTCTAGCCTCGGGGGGACAGAGTAAGACTCTGTCTCAAAAAAAAAATAGTAAATATATCTAGCCTATACATGAAAAAAAATGACTCAAAAAATGCAACTGAAAATATTAAATTTCTTAGCATATTCAGTAAGAGGCAAAGAAAAAATGACATCTAGCATCTATTAAAAAGTTCAGAAAAACAAAATGAAAATCAGACTTAAAAAATAAATTAAATAGATAAAAGAAGAATTACATAATTAAAATAAGTTTGATTTGTAAGCCAATCATTGATGGATTTATTGATTCAACAGTGTTTAATATCATCCATGCATTCTTCTAGGCACTTGACAGAAATTATTGAACAATACCAAAATAATAAATTCTCTGAGCTTCTGTAGATTGTATTCGCACAGATTTGATTTATTAGTAAATTGCTCAATGATCAGGAAAAAATTGAATTCACTGATATCTCAAAGAAAATTATAAACAAAATAAAGTTTGTAGGAAAAAATAAGAGATACGAAAGAATGAAAATGACCTTACAAATGAAACAGTATTTTCTTATGTGCAGACTAGAAAAATTGGAGCAAAAACAATTTTAAAAGACATAAAAGTATGTATAGAAAAAATATAATAATATGGAAAGTTTAGGAATATCAATAATCTAAGACAATCTTAAGAACCAATAGCATGTTTTCTTTTCCTCCTTTCATTTTCCACTAAAATTAGTAAATAAATGAATATATATAAAACAAGCTTAATGAAAATAATAGGAGAGTTTTGTCAGATGATGAAAAACTACATCACAATTTTAACACACTGAAATCAGATGGAGAAGAGATAACCACTAAAACAAAGAATGAGAAAATAAGCCGAGAACACCTGTGCTTGGGCAATGCAAGCAGCTAGGTAAGAATTTGAGTTGTATGTGCAGCAGAAACCATAAGAAGCACAAAATTAGTTTTAAAAATAGATTAATGAAGGTGTAGGTCAGTAAAAGGGAATAGGGCAGAATTCTGCATGGGGAAAACATGCAAAGCAAACATTTCTTCTTCAAATCTCACAATTTCTTTTTTCCTTTTTATTTTTTTATTTTTTCTGAGACAGAGTCTGGCGGTGTCGCCCAGGCTAGAGTGCTGTAGCATCAGCCTAGCTCACTGCAACCCCAAACTCAGCTCAAGTGATCCTTCTTCCTCATCACCACGCCTAGCTAATTTTTTTCTATTTTTAGTAGAGTCAGGGTCTCGTTCTTGCTCAGGCTGGTCTCAAACTCTTGATCTCAATTGATCCTACCACCTCAGCCTCCGAGACTGCTAAGACTACAGGTGTGGGCCACCATGCCTTACCTTGAATCTCACAATTTTAACATCCAGGCTTGTATCCCCATTTTATCAAGGGCAAAAAGAATGTTTTTTTATATTTAATTTATAAAAATATTTTTGTATGCTTCATTAACATCCCCTACAACTCTTGTTAGGCGTGGCATCTCCACTCATTTTGGTTACTTTCCAGGATAAATTTGTGTAAGAACTTATGTATACAGGATAATAACAAAACTCTGTTTACCTGTACCTATGGAAAACTTGACATCATTTTAAAATTAAAAACAAAAAGCACAACATTATTTCACATGTGAATTTTTAGGAAGAGAGCATATATTTCTATATCTATAGCAATACAATAATGTCTCAAAGTATTTTTGTATTTTAATGTTATATAAGACACGAAACTTCTGATATCACATTTTTATTGGAAAATTTTAAGGTTTAAAAATGTGCTGAATAATTGTATTTTGGGCAAAAGTCTAACTTAATTAAAATAACTAAAGAGACTCAATCTAATATTTGTTTATAAATGATTTACTTTCTTATTATTAAAATCTTATGTTTCATGTATGGTCATTTTTGTTTAAATTTAACTCCTAAGATCCATAACATAATTTTTGCTTATAAATAATATTAAAATGAAACAACCCAGCTACAATACTTGATAATTGCTGATACACTCAAATATTCTGGAGTAAATTCATTCATCTGTCATTTGATTTTGTTGTTTGATTCCAAAAGTAATAGCCCCAAATATCTTCTATTAGAAAATTTATTATTAGCATTCAGTACCTGTCATGGTTTAAAAGAAAATGAATGTAAAGCAAAACAAGATTATAATAAGGAGAGAAATTTGTTGTTTGCCTATTGAAATACATATTTTCATTTTTGAAATACTTTTCTTTCAAAGCTTAATTAACTAATAAAATATGAAATTGACTAAAACATTGGTGTGTATATGCATACATATATATGCATATTAATATATGTATATGTTATGTATATACATATACATAATATATACGTATGCAGCTATAAAGTGCTAATTGAAATATGCTAAGTAGGTGCCAATGAGTTGCTAACAAGGAATTTAGGCAAAGAAAGGACTCACGTATTCCAGGAAATGTGATAATGAGGAGCTTGTTAATGAGGCTTCATTAAATAGGTGTTAGAACTCATAAGCTTTTTCCCTTCTTCATTTTGCTTAGTAAAATAGGGGAAATGTGTACTATGTAATACTTGTGGCAGGGAGTGTTCTTACTCCAGGTTGTCCATATTCTAATTTCTGCAACTTGTGAATATGTTACTTTATGTGGGAAAAGGTGCTTTGCAGATGTGACTAAATTAAAGATCTTGTGATAGGAAGATTATCCTGGATTATCTCCATCAGCTTGATGTAATGACAAGAATACTTAAAAGAGTCAGAGAAGGGGATGTATTGACAGAAGCAGAATCAAAGAGAAATCTGAAGATGCTACCTTGCTGGCTATGGGGATGGAGGAAGGACTCCATAAGAAATGCAGGGAGCCTATAGAAGCTGGAAAAGGCAAGGGCATGGATGTTCTCCTAAGTCCTCTAAAAAGAAGGCAGGGATGCCACCACTGTGATTTTAGTCCCATGAAACCCATTTGGACTTCTGATCTCCAGAACTGTACAATAATAAATTGGCTTTGTTTTAAGCCACTAAATTTGTGGTGACTTATTACAACAGTAATAGGAATATACTATATTATTTGAAAAAAAATGTGCTAAATCCTAACTTTATCTCTGATCTGGAAACTGAATAAGCATGACTGGAACTTGCCGGTTTGTTTACATACAATAAATGAAGGTCAAGGGTCACACCATCATGACAGGTTGCAATAGTTGTCCTCAAGGCCCAGTTTTCAAGTTTGAGCCTCAAAATTTGAAGGGAATTGAATGGAAATAATCAAAAAGAATCATTTTATAGATTATCATATTTTCAGTACAGTCACATAGCTAAATGTTTTACTTGATGAAAAATATTTTGGTATTCAATTTTTAGAAGGCATACATTGGACTATCCTCATAAGGTAATGATATTTTACACTGTTGTAGTCCTGTAACACTCATAAATAAAATTATAACACTCATAAATAAAAAGTGAAGATAAAAGCCCATCCTAGGGTTGGCTGAATTTAAAGGTGGAAAGAGCTGTGGTTTTGAAGAATTAAATAGGGAAACATATATCCTCTGAACCTTTTAATGAATGAGACCATTTAAACAAAGAGATCATTGTTTGGGATATATTTTGAGTTTAGATTTTCAGAAGAAAGCATAACTGATACAGCTGTGCATAATACTAGGTATATGTTTGAAAATAGTAAGTATATGAATATCCAAAGACTTCCACATTTATTTTATTGAAGACTTTCTAAATGGTGAAATGAACTGTTTTTTCTAGATGACAACCCATAATCAAATTATGTATATCAGACATGTTATTTTCTTTTTCTTCTTAAAAAACATTCAAGATCACTCATAAGTAGGTAGAAGACAGGTAGACCCCTACTTTTGGTAGCCACTCTCATCACGTGTCTAAAAATTATTAAGTTATAACTCACACTTTTTATACATCATATTAATGGATAGACTAGAACATTGTTTTATATTTATTTAGATAATTTGTACCTATTTTTGCTTTACTATAATTTTTCTTTTGCAATGCAATAAACATAAGGTTTATATGAAGTATTTCTACAGGTGGAAGGGATGAAGTATGAGCAGAGTTGTAAAAGATATTCACTGACCTTCTATTTCTAAGATGCCATTTCATTAATCTTCACCATCCAGCATAAATAGAATTCATCCATTACAGTAAGGTTTCCACACCAAAAGTATAAAAGGCCAAGTAAGTTTTAACCTTAGAAACATGAGTAAGTACATTCAGTCCCACAGTCTGTGCTGTTAAAATTCCTCATGGCCTCCACCTCCTTCTAGGAAAGCCCCATGTGAATTCCCCATGGGCCTGTAAGACTAACAAGCAGGATATGCTATGCTTCCGAGAAGTTTTTTGTTTTATTTTGTCTTTAAATAATAAGTGAAAATCTTAGTTTAATTTTAATAATCCATATATATATTAATATATATCTCTAGCTCTGTTAATTTTCCCAACTTTGGAGCTATTATGTTACAGTTATAGTACTAAATTTCTGTCTTATACACTTGGGCCAAAGCTTCACATTAATAATTTATGTTATTCTACAGTTGTAGGCCCTTATATGTTTCGAAAATTCTCCAATGCCCAGGAACTTGAGTCTTGTTCTTGAAACTCTGCTTGGTGACAAGGACTCTGCTAGCTGCTGAGAACCAGCAGCTGTCTTCTCAGCCTTTATCACTATCCTGTCATGATCCAACTCTCCTCCATTATTCTATTGGAGTTTTCTGATGTCAAATATTTTCCTAGATAAATACATTTTTCCTTTGTTTGTTACTGCCGGGTACTTTATTCTGTTACCTTGTTAGACATCTTTATATTTCAAAAAAAGTTAAACTTCAATAAAATTAAATGATCAGCTAGTATGTAATGCAGTGTGGCAGCCAGCGCCATCTCATTCCCTAACTCCTTGCTAGGTGTCCAGACTTGCTAAATTAACCCTTTCTTGCCTTTATGTGTTATAAAATTCAGTACATTCTTTTCAGCTCTGTTTGCTTCAGTATATTTTATTATGCAGAGTCCACTGTCAATTTTATCCTCAAAAATTCATTTGTAATTTTAATTTAAAAGGATAAAATAATGGGGCAATTCTAAGTAAAGGTGAAATGATATTCAATATGAAAAGTGAAATGTCACATACTTGATATCTATCAAGAAACTTATTAAAGATAAAACTCATCCACAAATTATTTTAAAAAAAGCAACCCTTAGCATGTCCCTCATGAATAAAGAGGTAATATAGTATTCTTTTATATCCAAGAGATATTCTAAAAATGTGTATGCATGTATATGTACATTTACATACATGTATATGTACATATATTTATATATATTTAGGAAAAATATAAAATTCTATATTATAGGAAATTAATAGTCAAAACTATATGACTAAAAATGAAAATTCTAATAAAAGTCTGATTAGATACTCCAAGTTCAAACAGTGGATCAGTATTCTGATATTTTATTCATTTTCCATAAAATGTTAAGTTATTCTCAGAATTACTATTTCCTCTAGGATATACAACTTACATTTGTATTTAGAATAGCACAAATTATGTTACATTAACCTGTTTAATGCCTGTTGCTAAATTTAATAGTTAAATGTATATCACACAGGCAAATAAAAAAATGCAGTGATTTTAACACATTGACTGCCAACTAGAAAAAAATATTTTTCCTTGGGGCCATGGTGTTTTATCACAAAAATAGAGTAAGAACTTGAAAACAAAAAGATCCTTTCTAATTTGATGAAAAATTTGTAATTTTTTATTGTTTTCTGTGCATGAATTATATGCAACTTGAAAAATAGTTCACATGGCTCTCAAGGTGAAGAGATGTGTGAGTTACATATACTTCACAAGGCCCTGGGCTCAAAACTGGTGAAAGTTAAGTACAACTCACATGGCAGTTAATGTGTTAAGGAAAACCTGACAAGTCAGAGGTCCTGATCTGATTTTCCAACTCCAAAAAGTTCCTCTTCCAGAATTTTCTATATATCATCTGCAACATATGCTAAATGTCTAATTATTAAGAATTATTTATATTTTTATTTAATCTTAGAACATAAAGCTGATGTATTAGCCAGAGTTCTCCAGAAACCTTGGCAATAACATAGGAGATTTTATAAATATATATATGTATATAAAAATATAAATGTATTATGACAATTAGCTCATGAAATTATGGAAATTGAGAAGTCTCACCATAGGCCCTCTTCAATCTGGAGAACCAGAAAAAAATATTCAGTCCAAGTTCAAAGGACTGAGAAGCCAGGGAACTTCTAGTATAAGTCTCAGAGTTCAGAGGCCTAAGAACCATGGGCTCTCATGTTCAGGGGAGGAAGAAGATGAATGTCTCAGGTCAAGGAGAGAGAGAATGAGCCTTTCCTTCACTATTTTGTTCTATCTAGGACCTGGACACACTGGATGTTGCCAGCTCACATTGGTAAGGGCAATCTTCTCTACTCCGTCTGCTGATTCAAATGCTAATATCTTCCAGAAATGGCCTCAGAAATAATGTTTTACCAGCTTTCTGAGTATCCTTTAACTCAGCCAAGTTGACAAAGAAAATTAGCCAGCACTGCTAGTTGGCTGTAGTTAAGGATGTGTTATCTATAGTGCTCTCTTGCATTTAAACTCTACTTTTTTATTTATTTATTTATTTATTATTTCAGCATATTATGGGGGTACAAATGTTAAGGTTACGTACATTGCCCTTGCTCCCCTCCCCCCTCCAGTCAGAGCCTCAAGCCTGACCATCCCCCAGACGGTGCACATCCCACTCCTTATGTATGTATATACCCATCCCCTCCTCCCACGTCCCGTCTTCCCGACACCCAATAAATGTTGTTCCTGTGTGTCCACTTAGGTGTTGATCAGCTAATACCAATTGGCTGGTGAGTACATGTGGTGTCTGTCCATCCATTCTTGGGATACTTCACTTAGTAGAACGAGTTTCAGCTCCATCCGGGAAAATACAAGAGGTGCTATATCACCATTGCTTACTTTTAAACCATTCTTTCATTCAAGCTTTAGAGGATTGCTTTCTCGATTTCATCACCTTGCTTTGATTCATCAACTCTCTCTCTGCTACCACTCTACCACATTTCCAAAAACCCTCACATAAATGTTTCTGCTAATTTCCACGTCTGAAAAGCTCATTTAATTTATCTCTCTGTAGAATTCATACTGTTGATCCCTCTTGTTTCTGGAAACATTGTCTTTCATTGGCTTCTCTACCACAACACTTTCCTGGAGCTACTGGTATGGGCTCAGCTTCTCTGTCTTTTATTCAGGCTCAACTTCCAAGAGTCCTCGCATCTTAGTCCTAGAACCTTTTCTCTTCTTACTATTATCCTTGAAGCCCAAAGTTACATCATTTATCTCCAGAAAGATGACACAAATTTACCTATGAAGCCAAAACTTGTCCACTGAATTCCAGACTTAGATTCATTCCAATTTCATATTTCTTTTCAGCGATTTTAAGGGCAAATGAAGCTTAAAATATACAAAAGCTAATTGCTGAGTTTCTTTATTCCCCTCCCATAACACCTTTCCCCCTCTCCACTCCAAAAGAGAAAGCTTTAGTCTTTTCCAACATCTATTTTAGTCAGTTTGCGTAATTGCATAAGCCAGAAACTTAGGAGTCTTATTTAATTTTTCTGTCTGTATAAGACTCTAATATCTAATTTATTACCAAGTCCTAAAAACTTTCTCTATCTCTCTTCAACACTGTCTCTCACCTCTCCACTATCATCCCACTGGCCATCTTTGACTTTGCCAGGGTGTCTTTGCCCACGCTGTTCCCTCTGAATGTAACACTACTTATTGCTCTTTCAAGATAAAGATTAAACAGATAATAAAGTTGTTATCATATTTTATGTTTCAGTTCAATTGTATCTTCCTAAAGGAAACATGACTAACCTCCCTAATATGCTATATCTCCTATTACTTGTTCATACTCTGATAGAATCATACATTGCTCAAAGTGCATATTATGGTGGCATCTTTACATTAATATGTGAATATTTGATGAATGCCTGTCTACACCACTAGGCTGCAATTATCCTTGATTCAGAGTTCCTGTCTATTTTTCACTATTCAATGCATTCCAAAGCATTCAAATGCATTGCAATGCATTCTTAAGTAGATGCTCAATAAACATTAAATCCAACTGTATTGACCATAAATGCTTTTTTAGCTTTTTACTTTTATTTTTTAGCAACAGAAAGTTTATTGAGAGAGAGACAGACAATAGACCCTACTCCACAGACATTGTAAAGGTTATTTTGTTTCATACACTTCACTACTCATCCATAAAATGATGAAAAAAAGAATAAGTCATAGGTTTCATAAAACATTTCCATGTAATTTGGCTTTCAAATGGAAGAATTTAGACAAATCATGGTTTTCTTTCTGCTAATTGTGTATCAGTAATTGACACAGAAAAAACTAGAAAGAAACAATAGTGACAATTGGATCAACATTTGACAAGGTAAATGGTAAATGATATCTAAGTTTCAGAGGGTATGTGACAACATGAAATAATGATAATATAATTTGATTATTAGTAATAATTTCTTGAAATCTGCTGTCACAGAATTCTGGATTTTGCCCCCTAGGGAAACAGCAAATCCAAATTGACTCCCAGGGTATAGCAACATCTAGATTGCAAAGGAAAATTAGTAAAAAGAATGTTAGAGAACTATATTTTCCCCTTATTATTATTACTTAGAATTATATATATATCAAATTGACTATTACTGCATTTTATAATTCCATGTAAAATACACTTTGATTATCTTCATACTATTTCTACAAAGGATTACAAAGGAATTAAGCATCAATTAATTAGAGGTCTAATTGAAATTTTAAATAAGTAAGGTTATGAGGTTCTATCCTATGAAAACAGCCAGAGCAAATTATTTTAATTGTGTAGTTGCATAAAATCAGCCTGTCATCTGTTCTATTTCTCATTCTAAGAGATGCACCACTTATGAATATTTAAAAGGAAATACTGCTTTAATTGGTGCTATTGTAGATAAAGGTAAATAAAAGGATTTCACTTGCAAATATTCCTCTAAATCATTTTAGAGAATCATCTTTTTAAAAGCAAATCCTTGAAAGCTCTAATGCATGAATATAATTTAGGATCAATATACTACATTAATTAGCATCTGAAATTTAAAGTATATCCTTCAAAGTATCCTTTGATGACTGATTACATAATACGGCTTATA
Source organism: Lepilemur ruficaudatus (assembly GCA_963574885.1). Lineage (NCBI taxonomy): Eukaryota > Metazoa > Chordata > Mammalia > Primates > Lepilemuridae > Lepilemur > Lepilemur ruficaudatus. Next base: position 42,082 of record CAUYRT010053204.1, read on the forward strand.
GGATTGGATTCTATAATTGATTATCAAATTCATATTATAAACCATCATTTTCAATTATACTAAAGAATGCACTGTGATGTTACAATTCTTAGCTCCAAAGAAGCAATAGACAGCTTTTAAATAGATCTATAGTTAGCATATCAATATTTGTAACGTATGGTGAGGCTTTTGTTTTGCAGTAAAGTGATACTGGAATTATGTAAGCTAATTTTCATTATGTCCAAAAGGATCTTTCATTTGTACTGACCTTCCCTTTTATGAGAAGTATATTTTATGTTGTTATGTTTCCTTATAAGAAAGAAGCTAAGGAATAAATGAAATATGTGTGTTTCAAGACATACAATTGCTCATATATATAATAGAAGTGAAATGGATACTTGGAATTTGTTGTTTGATATGCTGAATCTCAGGTAAATTGGAAGTTTAATCATGAAACAACTTTTATTCTAGAAATTGTTGATCTGGAATTTAAAAAATAATAATGTAAAAACAAATCTTTCTATTTTTCTTATTTTAGAAAAGTTTCTTTACCCTTTAGAAAATGCTATCATTTTATTAATTTATAATTAATGACAATGAATTTTAATATTTTAAGTTGGTTACTATGAATAAGGCTATCTTTTAAATGATGGAATAAATATACTATATGACACTTCATTTATAGATTGCTTTACATCAGCAAAATTCTGAGGGCAGGTTCAAAACCTGGTTGAAACCATGTTGAAAACCCCTAAAGGGATCTAGAGATCATTTTAGCAGGTCCATGAAGTCAAAACTACATTCATATTTATAAGATTCTATTTCTCTTCTTTGCTGTGTTGATATTTACAATGATGCTTCAACATGGTGGTGGATAAAACTCCTGATGACTGATTATAAAGGCGGTGGCACTAAACTGCGCTATTACTCATTGAATTACTCAATGTCATACCTTGAGGAAGGGGAGCATAGAGGAGGCACATGACTACCACCAACAACAAAATAGTTTTATTGAATAATGTTCTTGATGAAGGAGTAAATATAGTCAATTTTATTAAATCAGAGCCTTTTTGTACATAATATTTTAACATACTGTATGATGAAATTGGAGATATACATGAAATGCTTTTCTTGCAATGTATGATTGTTGTTTCCAGGAAGAGCACTTGAGGTATTTCTTTGGTTGAAAGACCAACTCAACTAGTGCTATTTCCATGAAAAACATTTTTTACCTGAAATAACAACTGATAAAAATGCTATTTGGGTATTTAGCAGAATTTTCTTTCAAATAAACTAAGTGAGCCTTTAATTTCAAGGAAAACAACCCAGTATTTTTTTTTTCTACTAATGATAAAATTCATACCTTCATGTGAAAATTAGAATTTTGGAAAAGTTGTATCTCTATTCATGGTCTTGACAGCTTCTTAATATTAATACTTAAGGATATCTCCTATGAATTAATTGATGATGTCAATAACATACTTTTAATATGTTATGATAGAATAGAATGTCAAAATTCAGAAGACTGGTATAAGGGAGCAAATAATTTGTAAATGATCAATGGATAATATCACACATTAATGTATGGGTCCGCTGGGTGTGGGCCTATAATCCTAGCACTCTGGGAGGTCAAGGTGGGAGGATCATTTGAGCTCAGGAGTTGAAGACTAGCCTGAGCAAGAGTGAGACTCTGCCTCTACTAAAAAAATAAAAAGAAATTAGCTGGACAACTAAAATATATATATATGTGTGTGTGTGTGTGTGTGTGTGTGTGTAAAAATTAGCCAAGCAGTAGCTGCCTATAGTCCCAGCTACTCAGGAGGCTGAGATAGGAGGATCACTGGAGCCCAGGAGTTTGAGGTTGCTGTGAGCTAGGCTGAAGCCATGGCACTGTAGCCCAGGCAACAGAGTGAGACTCTGTCTCAAAAAAAAAAAAAAAAAAAAGTACAGGTCAAATATCCATTCAAAGGATAACATAGACCAGTGGATTTGAATGTAACAGCGTTCAACAAGATCAGATGATTTCAAATTTCCCTTTGTGACTAAATTTTATGAAACTACCACTTACTGAGCTTTGGTATAGCATAAAAGAAAAATATCCCCAATTATCCAGAAAAGCTAGTCTTTTTTAACTACAAATCTATAAGAGGATAGATTCTTTTTATATGATACTGCCAAAAGAACATATCACAACAGAGTGATTGCAGAAGCAGATATGAGAGATCTGCTTTCCTTTATTAAGACAGATATGAAAGATATTCTAAATAATGGAAAACAAATAACAAATTATTTGTGATAATTTATTGTTTTGATTTTAGAAGAGATTTCTCATAAAATATGTTATTTAGATTAACTAGTTCATTATTGTTGATATTTTAAATGACAAATAGTTAAATATCTCTATTTTCATTCCTATATGGAAATGAATTACTGTTCTAATTCTCCGTGATGTCGTTCTTACTCAGTTTTTGTAGTTAATAGATCTAAACTCTATCTATCTCTGGAAGAGAGAAAACACTTCAACTATTTTTCATTACTTATGAAACGTTGTTTTCTATATAGTATTTTTCATAAATGTTTTAAATGATATAACATTTTATAATCAACTTTTTTTCCAATATTTGTCATGAAAGTAATTATATTTTCAGATAAATTTAGGCTTTCTGATGTTTAGTGAACAGAATATATGCTTTTTATCCTTTGCTGTGTCTTGAAAATGATTGAATACTGAATAGTTAAAATCAGTGGTTGGCTGATTTCTCCAAATGCTTTAATAATCTCAAAATTATTTTCAATTCTTGGCATAATAATGCATTGGTAATTTAGAAATTCCATCTGATGGCATCATACCACCAATGCAATATATCTTCCATGTATATATATATATGTGTATATATATATATATCACTGTTTAATACACAGTTTTTAAAACACATTCTTACTTTCATACTTATTCCTCTTTATTCTAAGCAATGATCAATTTATTATATCACTTCAAAATGTCACAATCCAAGTCACAGCACCAAAGATATTGGGGAAATTTGAGTCATGGCACCAAAAATGTCAGTGTGGCAATCTGCCCTTGGTTCTTGGTGTGCTCTTGGTCAAAGAATGACCAGACACACCAAAGTGTCAAGGTCAGACTATGATCCTGGTCCTCTGAAGCCTTGCTTGGCAAAATCACCAGCAGGACCAATGGCATGGAATAACCTCAGGTAGCAAGCAGTTTCACATGAGCAAGTCTTTATTGCAGAATAAAATGGATCTGTCTCCCTGAGTGGAGGGATACAGACACTCACTCACTCACTGACCCACTCTCTCTAAATCCTAAGATTGTTTCCTTTTATTAGCCCAGTTTGAGGAAGGGCTTTCAGGAGGTGTGGGATGTTATCAAATGATCAACAGGTGTCCTCAAAATTCCATCTGCAAGCTCCCTCTCTGAAAGCCCACCTTGAGGAGGGGGCTGTTGGTGAACAACAATGCATATTCAAGCTAATGACGTAATAATTACCCCAAGATTACTCTCTGTCACTTTCTAAATCCTGTCATGGCTGGGGAATCCCCAGATCCATAAAGCTTTCCCTCCTTCCCCAGGTGTAGCAGTTGCTTGGGATAGGATTAGGGGTGGGGCAGCACCAAAATGGAGTGACCACCCTTATCCTTCCTCCTAGGTGGAGCAATTGCTCAAAACAGCAGCAAAGTAGGGCAGACTTGTCCCTAGAAAAGCTGAATAACCTAACTATCTGCCTAACAATAAATGTATTAATTTCTTTGTTTATGTTCTACATTATCCCTTGCTGGTATTAATAGAAGAACCTTGTATATAGGAAAGACATAGAAGTGCCCTGAAAATTGGCACAATGAATCTATCAAGATCTTATTTTCTAATCTCTGGTAGAAATAAATGCAAAAGTTAGTAAGATTAAGAAGGTAAAACATCTAGATTTGGGTGTTATTTTTGCAAAGAAGGCTCTAAAATGCATAGAACTACAAAAGAAACACAGACATCTGCTTCCCCAGTTCTTGTTAAAATTGGCACTCAGATGGAAAATATCAATATGTCAAATATTATTACAATTTCTAAATACACGATAACATATTGTGAAGACATGATTCTCCTCCTTACTTTCTGATCTTACATAACATTTCTTAGGTTAGCTGATTTTATAATCCATTATGATTTTCAGAATAGTTTTTAAAATCAGAGAAAAGCTTCACTTCTCTATGATTATTAACTCTAGAATAGACCATCTAGAGTTAGTGTACTCTTCAGAATGTGAGATGGCAAGGATGTAATTCCACTGTATCCTAAGAGGAAGTCATTGGTTATAAGAACCAATTTGGGTTCAAATATATTCCTGGTTTTAGTTAAGTAGTACTGATGAAACAGACTCTGATATTCTATATTCTTATCTAAAAATGATGATATTTACTTAGCATTTTTGAGAGCTGATAAGCTATATAAAGCAATTCATATGTAATTTAAATATTATATTTTTAAAGATCATAAAATAAGGCTAAAAGGTGGAAGGTGTATTTTTTTCTTTATCCATTCTAAGCTTATCTATGTGCAGTCTTACCATAGTGAATAGCACAAACCAAATATCACAAAGCTTTGAAGTTTGAAGAAATAATAAGAACCAGCAGCAATTCCAAAGGATCTGACCATGCTGATTAAATATTTACTCATATATTAATCCAGTCATTATCTTTTTATTTATTTATTCATTCAATCAATATTTACAAAAAAACTTCTATGATAAAGCCCCTCTAGATATTTACCAACACATTTTTTTTCTCTTTCTCCTTGAGTGTACAATTGCAGTCCCATTTTCCAACTTTCCTTAGTTAGTTGTGGCCATGTAACTAAGTTACGGCCTGTGAAATCTAGGCAGATGTAATGTATACTACTTCAGACTTGTCAATTCAAAAACTAGCACACAATCCCCATCAGAGTCTACTGCTGTCTAGAGATTGGATGTCAACTCTAGAACATAGAGTCAACATAGCATTTTCTTGGCCAGCCAAGGCCTAAATGACTACACAAAGAACTACCACCATCAGTTGTACTTTGCATAAATGAATAATAAGCTTTGACTTTTTAAAAAGCCATTCAAAAATTAGAGTTCATATTCAGAGCAGCTAACATTACTTCAAAAAGTAGTACCTCTAACTTCTAAACAATGTCTGCTCTTGACCCAATGGTGAGCAAAAGAGAGACTTTGTTCAGAATAATTCAGATTTTATTGAGGAAGCCAAAAATATAATAAGTCACAAGTAATATAACATAAAGCCATAAAACAGAGATTAAATGTATGTGTAAGATACTATGATGGCAAAAAGGAGAGAGGCTTGATTCCTTAATTGAGGCTGAGAAAGAAGGAGACATGTAGAAAAAACTTCCAAAAGGAAGCAGTTATTGACATTTCTTTTGAAGAATCAATTGAAGTAAGGAGGGATAAAAGTGTCCTAGTCAGAGAAACTGTTATTGAAAAATATAGAAGAAAACTACACACACACACACACATACACACACACACACCACACACATATTTACATAGTGTTTTAATATATAGTTATACATATACTATATATATGCAATAAATTGAACATGGTGTGAGTATTAATGAGTAATCGTTCATCTCAGATACTAGTGATCCTACTGTATCCTGAAAAGAGGCAGCAAAGGCATAAAACCATCTGCTGGCTTTGGGATATTTGGGATGGACATGCTCCTTGTTTTCTTGCCTTGTCTCATTGTGTGGTTCTTCGGTTTTAATTTGCTCTCTGGTGCATGTCCATCCCTACTGAAATGGATTTGTGTTAGTAACATATACAATGTATAAATTTCTAATAATTCTTGGTCCTCAAGCAGATAGTCTCTGACCTTCAAGGGTAAATTGAGCACTTATTCTGGTGTGAGGTTTAAACCCAAGTTCTTTCTCTGACACTTACTAGCTGGATGATTTTAAAGTAAATCTCAACCTCACAGTTCCCAGTTGTCTAATAAGAAAATAGGCTCTACATCTTCTCATCTCTAACTTTGTCCACATTATAAAAATTGGGGAGTGTGAATTGCATTCCCTTTCAGAATTCTGCATGAATCTTACTGATATTCCTTTCTCACTCTGGCTCTCTGTCACTCAACCACACTTGTTGGGTATACTACACCCCCCCTTCTTTTTTCTTCCTAATCTGCTTTTATTGCAACGTATTTCTATTGGCTACTCCAATACTCCATCTCAAGAACTCCCAATACAGAAATAATAAAAGTGGCAAAAGCATTTCCAAAATAAATAAATATAAAAATTCTTTCCAGCTGAGTAAGTGTTGACTCTCCAATCTGATGAGGGAAAAGGAGAATGTTCTTTTACATCCATTTCTCCAGTGATTCTATCAGTTTGTAACTATGTGTCTGTGTGTTGGAGTGAGGGGTGGGGATTGAAATGCAAATCTCTATGAAATTTTCACAAACTCCATTATCATTGTATAAATGCATTTATTCTCAACAATCCAATTTTAAAATACACAGAAACCTCATATTTGAAAAGCACTTTAAAGCACTTCAGTGTTATTAAATGTTTAGCTTGTCATAACTGAACATTTTTAATTAAAAATACATGCCATATAAGCCCTTAATAACATAAAGTATTTGTACTCTGCTTATAGTTTCCTGTTTGAGCCAAGCCCCTAAATGGAAAGATTGATACAATTATGGCTAATTTCTTATCATTCATCTTCTTTTATGCAATTTCACATTCTAAGATCAACCTTCTGTTTTCCTTGATGGCTTTCCTACAATGCATATTAAGTCAATGAATGATTACATGCATGGGTGGTATAACTGATGTACTCTATCTCATTCAAAATCTAATAACCAAAAGTGATTTTCATGTGAATTTTTTAAAATATAGATTTAGATATAATATGGCATCAACTTTAGAGTTTATTGGGGAATAAACAATTTTTGAAGCATTGCAAAGATAGCTATCTTTGTTAAATATTGGTAATGTTTTTTTGGTTTTTTAATTCTTTAATCAAATTATTTAGTCAATGCAATTATTGTTTGAGGTAAGAACTAAGTTGAGAAAATAAATTAGAGAAATGAGATAATTATATGGAAAACACAGTTGCATGGCTTTATTTGGTATAAATTAACTTGACTGCTTTTCTATAATTGCCACAACAGAAATTTTCAACTCTATTTTCTTTATATTAGCTGTATTAATATGTGGCTATATATTTAATAAATGGCTTTTGAATTTATGTAATTTTTACTAAATATATTCACATGTCCCATTAATGATAATAATTGCTATTATAGTAATATTAATAATACCAATAATAACAGTAATAACATATAAAGTTTACTTTGTGCCAGTCTCTTATAATTTTACACTTATTTATTTAATCCACCCAAAAAAACTTATGAGTTAGAAATATTATTCCCATTACAATATGGAAAAATTGAAATACAAAAAGAGTTAAACTATCTCCCCAAGTTTACACACAAGAAAGATTCAACACAAGTGTTTATTGTTCAAAAGCCGTAGTAGGAGAGAAAGCAAAAGCCACTTAACAGGATTTATGGCTTCTGTTTGCAAAGCTAAATATATTAAAACATATATAGAGTATGTAAAAGGAAAAAAAAGAAGGTATTGCAGGAACAGGTGGAGTGCCTTGAAGATAAAAGATGGAAAGTGAGGATTTTCCCTGAAAAGAAGTCTCTTTGGATTGGATGGGGCAAAAGGAGATTTGTGTGGATTCCTATGTAAGGAGGGCATAAGACCCAAAGTCAGGCAACACCTCAGTACACAGCCAAACCCAAATGAGGAATGGCTGCTGCTAGGAAGATAGATCCATAGGTTCTTCTGCCCTGCTAATGGCATGGAACAGTGAGGTCCAGATATGAAGGTGCTAATTGGAGAAGGATTAAGGACACCTGTATGGTAACCATATAGTTATGGAAGACAGAAAATATAGAAAGGTGTGACAACTATTCTGTGGGAGGTGAAAGCCAGCAATAACTAGGATTACTTTTCCTGCCATATCAACTGATTCTAGGTAAGGAGTCATAAATTCAATTATGGAAAAGAAAGCTATATTTCTTATATATAATTTGGGACTGATACACATATCATATATACTTTAAAAAAAAGATGCTGATATGGTGATCTCATTTTGGATTTGATATGTCTTGTTATGTCAGTGGCTACTATCTATATGGATAATTAGGAAAATAGCTACATAATAGTTTCATCCGATTATCAAAGGTGAATTTTGAAATTGTTACCATTAAAAGAGTTAAACATTTATACCTAACACCAACTCAGTCCCCAGGGACAACCGTGCCAGAAAATAAGTAGCCCATCTCAGAATGCTGAGTCTCAGCACTGCAGGACCTTACTTCAAGCTTATAGCCACTAGCCCCAGCCAAGTAACACTTTCTTCTAAGAAATTAGAATTTCTCGACTTGATCCTTCCTCCATTCTTCCATATTTTAATAATCTTCACCTTTTTATTTGGTTCCCTAATTTCTAGGGTGGTCATTGCTTCCTTGAATTTCTACTTCTTTGAAACTTTGATGTTTCAACAATCTACTGTTCATATCTTCATTCCATAGATAATATCTATATATGTTAAAATTTATCTTTGATTTTTCTCTCCTTGTTTGACCTTGACTGATCCAGGAATTAAAATATACTATAAAATAATCTCAAATATTGGATGTGGAGACTGGTATGTTCTTGGACTTTTTCTCCCAGCTGATCTACTTGACAATGGAAAATAGGATATAAATAATGCAGTAGTATGGTAGTCAGCCTTCAAGACAGTCCTCAATAATCCACACCTCTTGATCTTCATGGCTTTCTGTATTCACTTCCTATATTACCCTGTGGCCCTATGGTCAACAGAATATAATGGAAGCAACCATGTATTTCTTGTTAGGCTATGACATAAAAGATGTTGGAGAATCTATCTTTAATTTTAATTTCTCCCTCTGGGGAAAATACAGGGTCCATGCCTTCAGAATAAATAAATAGCTCTGTAAATAGGCCCACCTAAGCATGTTTTTGCAACTATTTTTTGCCACAGTCAAATCTATAGAGAAATGAAAACCCAACTACCATATGGTTGCTCTGGAATAACTCAGGAATAAGAGAAAATGTGTAACCTATTCAGGAAAGTTCTTCCCAAAATTCTGTCAAGATAAACAGTGAGAGACAATAAATATCTACTTTTGTGTTTAAGCCACTTGTATTATGTTTAAGTCCATATATCACTTCTCTGAAGGCATGAAATTCTTAATTGATTTGAGTTCAAATGTAACAAATAGTCAAATTGAAAAACTAGCAATAACAACAAAACAGATTCTCTATCATTGGTCATCCAATAGAGAATAGATCTCTATAAACCATTAATACAGTCCATTTACAGAACTCATCAAGCCACAGAACCCAATTGCAAATAGTAAATAGTCTATTGGATTTTTAAAAAACAAAAGCAAAATTAGTAGAGTGGAAGTTTAAAATTTGAAAAACAGAATCAGCAAAATCCTATTGCTACTTTGGATTCATCTCTAGACATTAAGTAAGGACATAGCTGTGCCAAGCAGGCAATGCACTGCTCTGAAGGCAAAGTTTACCAGGCTCCGGTAGTGAATCCATTGGGCATCACAGTGAAAGACTTCTAACACTCTTAAGATATAATTTTCAGGAAAGGTAAAGTCATGAAAATAAATTAGTGCTAGAGATTTTATTTTGTCCATGTCATGTAAGTGAGCCAAATTCAAAGCAGAATTGAAACACACACACACATACACACACACACAAATTGATATAGATTAAAGAAACTATTGAAATGAATTGCAAGTTCATTTACTTCCTTAAAATATTGTGTCACTGGTATATCTAATTCTTTTAAGTAGTTTGATTCTCTTTAATTAAGCTCTTGTTAAAGGATACTGTTTACACATGGGGGTAGCATATCCTTTTAGAAAACTGCTTCATTGGCCCAACATCTGGGATTAAACCCATATTACTATTCCCTAGGGCCCAAAATAATGCATCCACATGTTTCAGCTCAGAGTGCATCCCAGGAAGGATACATCCCCTAATTCAGTTTCCTTAAAGAAGGCATATCCAGGAAGGATGCATCCCCTAAATCAGTTTCCTTAAGGAAGGAATGTAGTAACCAAATCAAGTCTTATGTTCCTGCTGCATCATGAACACTTCCTCCTGAGTATGGTACGGTATGGTAGCTTTTAATTTGCACAGCAGTTCTCTCCACATTGGACTTATAGGCGTTCAAGGAGAAAATAGAAAATATGCCCTATCTATTTGCACAGGAGCCATGGTGAAAAAGAAACATGTAAAAGTCTTACCAGAAATACAAAAAATCTGTATTGATCTGGCATGAGAAGAAAAAGCAAGAACTTTTCAGTAGAATGGAAAAATAAGGAGTATTGATATCTGTTGAGAAAGGCAAGAAAGATCACCTCAAAAAAGGTTGTTAAAACATATGGTTCAGCAGTTCCTGCCTCTAAGATTTCCCCAAACTATCAATTTTCCCTACTGAATGGCTCTGGTTCTGAGATTTCCTTGTTCTACCAACATCTGCATCTTCTTTCTACAAATTTTCTTCCAGAATACTGGCTTTCTACAATAATGACACACTGATTTTTTTTTAATTGGGGGAAAACTACAAAGCATTTACAGTACAATGTTTACAGTCACAATTTGTAGTGAGCTGATTTCCCAAAATATATTACCACTCAAGTTGACTTATCTTGTTACATTCAAAAACCTACTCTGTCAA
>CAUYRT010053205.1:0-19917 GCA_963574885.1 Lepilemur ruficaudatus
TGCTCTCTTTGGATTTAATTTTGTCTTTTTTGCCTCACTTCCTAAGCTGAAATTTTAGATTTTTGTTATTTTAGATCTTCCTTTTTTTGTTATTATATGGATTCAATGCTATAAATTTCCCTGTGAACACTTTAAAAAAAAAAAAATAAAATAAACACTGCCATAAAAAAAAAAAAAAGAAATTCACATGCAGTGGAATTAAACTAGATGCCTATCTCTCACAAAAATCGACTCAAAATAGAAAAAAATTTAAATGAAAGACCACAAACTATGAAAATATTAGAAGAAAACATGGGAAAAATGCTTCAGGATACTGGTTTAGGCAATTAATTTTTTTGATATGCTCTAAAATGCACAGGCAACCAAAGCAAAAATAGACAAATGAGATCACATCAAGCTAAAAAGCCTCTGCACAGTAAAGGAAATGATTAGCAGAGTGAAGAGACAACCTACAGAATGGGAGAAAATACTTGCAAACTATACATCTGACAAGAAATTAATATCCAGAATATATAAGGAACTTAAACAACTCAATAGCAAATAATAATAATAATGATAAAGTAAAATACAATGAAAAATGCACAAAAGACCCAAATAGACATTTCTCAAAAGAAGACATACAAATGGCCAACAAGTATGTGAAAAAATGCTCAACATCACTAATCACGGAGATACAAATCAAACTATAATGAGATATCACCTCACTCCTGTAAGAATGGCTATTAGCAAAAATAGCCAAAAGATCAATATTGACCACTATGTGGATAAAAAGGAACACTTGCACACTGTTGGTAGGAATGTAAATTAGTATAGCCATCATGGAAAACATTATTAAGTTTCCTTAACATATTAAAAATAGAACTACTATATAATCCCACTACTCAGTATATATCCAAAGGAATGAAATAAGTATGTTAAAGAGATAACTGCACTTCCATATTTATTGCAGCCCCATTCACAATACCCAAGATATGGAATCAACCTAAGTGTTCATCAGTGAATGAATGGATAAAAAATGTGGTATATGTATATCATGGAATACTATTCAGTGATAAAAAGGAATGAAATCCTGTTGTTTGTGACAACATGGAGGAACCTGGAGGATATTACATTAAGTGAAATAAACCAGGAATGGAAAGAGAAATACTGCATAATCTCATTCAGATGTGGAATCCAAAAAAATCTTTCTCATAGGAATAGAGAATATAACAGTGGATATTAAAGGTTGGGGAAGGTAGTGGGGAGAAGGGATAGGGAGAGGTTGCTCAAAGGGTACAAAGTTACTGTTAGGAGAAAATAGTTCTAGTGTTCTTTCGCACAGTAGGATGACTACAGTTAACAATAATGTATATTTCAAAATGGCTAAAAGAGAGGATGTTGAATGTTCTCACCACAAAAAGCAGTAAATGTTTGTTGAGGTGATGGATATGAAAATTACCCTGGTTTGATTGTTATACATTATCAAAACATCACATTTTACTCTATAAATATATAAAATTTTTATGTAACAATTAAAAATAAAATAAAACTTTAAAAATAAGTATCTGTGAAGAAATGAGAGAATGAATCTCCTGTGCAGAGGTACATTATAAATATACATTTTTTTAATAGAAAAAGACTAAAAGAAACAAAAATATCCATTAGTGGGTATCTGATTAAGCATTCAAAATAATGAGCTATATTTCTGAACTAATATATAGAAACTTTTCAAAAGAAGACAAAATAATGGCCAACAAACATAGGAAAAAATGCTCAACATCTCTAATCATCAGGGAAATGCAAATCAAAACCACAATGAGATATCATTATCACTTAACTCCACTGAGAAGGGCTTTTATCAAAAACTCCCAAAACAACAAATGTTAGCATGGATGCAGAGAGATAGGAACACTCATACACTGCTGGATGGCAAACTAGTACAACCTCTATGGAAAGTAATATGGAGATACCTCAAAAAGCTACAAGTAGAACTACCATTTGATCCAGCAATCCCATTACTGGTCACCTACCCAAAGGAAAAAAAGACATTCTATAAAAAAGACATCTGCACTTGAATGTTTATAGCAGCACAATTTACAATTGCAAAGATGTGGAAACAACCCAAGTGCCCATCAATACATGAGTGGATTAATAAAATGTGGTATATGTATACCATGGAGTTCTACTCAGTCACAAAAAACAATGGCGATCTAGCACTTCTTGTATTCTCCTGGATGGAGCTGGAGCCCATTCTACTAAGTGAAGTATCCCAAGAATGGAAAAACAAGTATCACGTGTACTCACCATCAAATGGGTACTAACTGATCAACACTTAAGTGCACATATAGCAATAATATTCATCGGTGTCAGGCAGGCGAGGGGGGGAGGAGGGGATGCGTTTATACACACCTAATGGGCGTGGTGCACCCTGTCTGGGGGATGGACATGCTAGTAGCTCTGACTTGGGCAGGGCAAAGGCAATATATGTAACGTAAACATTTGTACCCCGACAATGTTCTGAAATTTAAAAAAAATAAAAAAATAAAACACTCTAAAATAAATTAATTTGATAACAAGAAGGCACAAGGCCATAACACAAGTCCAATACATTTAAGAGAACTAAAATCATATAAAACATGTTCTCTACATAAAATTATTAGAAATAAACAATTGAAAAAGAGTTGGAAAATTCCAAATGTTAAAAAAATAAACAATTTTCTAAGTAACCTATTGATGAAAGAAGAAATTACCAGGAAAATAAGAAAATATCTTGGACTGAGTGAAAAAGGGAAACACAGCATATAAAATTTATGGGATTTGGCTAAAGAAGTACTTCAAGTAAAAATTATAACTTTAAGTGATTTTATTAGAGATTACTAGAATCATGAAGCTTCCTTCTCAAGAAGTCAGAAAAGGAAATGTAAATCAAACACAAATTAAACAGAAGAGAGGAAATTATAAAGACCAGAGTAGAAACCATTGAAATAGAAAACAGAAAAACACAAAGAAAAGTCAATGAATCTAAAAGTTAGTTCTTACAAAGGAATTCCATAAAATTTTAATAAAAACTTTATGCTAATAAATTCAACTTAAATGAGTTACAAAATTCCTAGAAATAAATAAATGGACAAAACTGATTCAAGAAGAAATAGAAAATTGGAATAGACCTAAATCAAGAAAAGAAATTAATTATTAATAATAATCTTTCTACAAATAAAAGTCCAGCTCAGATGATTTCATTGGTGAATTTTATCAAACTTTTAAGGAAGAAGTAATATCAATGCTACACAAACTCTTTCAGAAAATAGACGAGGAGGAAACACTTTCCAACTCTTTTTGTGAGCCCACCTATTATCAAGACACCAAAACCAGAGGAAGAAATCACATGAAAAGAAAATGACAGAACAATCTCCCCTCTCCCGAAACAAGTTAAGAAATTCTTAACAAAATATAAGCAGATAGAATCTAGCAACATACAAAAAAGAATTATATACCATAACCAACTGGTGTTATGCCAGGAATGTAAAATTAGTTCAATATCTAAAACTCATGTCAGGTAATATACCATTATTAATAGAACAAAGGACAAAAACTACATGATAGGCTGGGCGTGGTGGCTCACACCTATAATCCTAGCACTCTGGGAGGCCGAGGCGGGCAGATTGTTTGAGCTCAGGTGTTCGAGACTAGCCTGAGCAAGAGCGAAAACCTGTCTCTACTAAAAAAATAGAAAGGAATTAGCTGGACAACTGAAAAAAAATATATATATATAAAATTAGCTGGGCATGGTGGTGCATGCCTGTAGTCCCAGCTACCTGGGAGGCTGAGGCAGTAGGATTGCTTGAGCCTAGGAGTTTGAGGTTGCTGTGAGCTAGGCTGACACCATGGCACTTTAGCCCCGGCAACAGAGTGAGACTTTGTCTGAAAACAACAACAACAACAACAACAAAAAACCTACATGATAATCTCAACAGATGCAGAAAAACATTTGATAAAACTCAAGAACCACTGATTATTAAATGTCCAGCAAACTAAGAATAGAAGGGAAATATCTCAACCTGATAAAGGGCATATAAAACTCCCACACTTAAAATCATACTTAATGGGGTAAAAATAATGCTTTTCCCCTAAAATTGGCAATAAGACAAGGATGTCTGCTCATATCTCTTCTATTCAACATCATGATGGAAATTCTAGCTGGTGTTATAAAATAAGGAAAAGAAATCAAAGGCATACAAATTGGAAAGGCGGAAATAAAACTGTCTTTATTACCAGATGACATAATAACTACGTAGAAAATATTATGGAATCTATAAAAAGCCTCCAGATTCACTAAAAGGTGAGTTTTATAAAGTTGCAGTATACAAGATCAAAAACAGAAAACAAATGCATTCCTATATATTAACAGTGAACAAGCTGAAAATGACATTAAGAAAACAATTCCATTCACAGTAACACCAAAAAGAATGTAATCGCCAGAAATAACTTTAACAAAAGAAGTAAAAGATCTGTACATTGAAAACTACAAACCATTACTGAGAGAACTTAAAGATCCAAATAAATGAAGAGATATACCACATTTATGAATTAAAAGGTTCCATGTTAAGTTGGCAATTCTATACAAATTGTTCTATAGAATCAATGCAACACCAGAATATCAGCAGGCCTTTTATGTAACAGAATAATTAAAAATCCAATCCTAGTATTTCTATAGAAATACAAAAGACACAGGGCAGCCAAAATCATTTTGAAAGAAGAGAAAAAAAGTTGGAGGACTCACACTCTCTAATTTCAAGACTTAACATAAAGCTAAAGTAATCTAGAAAGCATGATATTAACATAAGAATAGACATATAGATCATTGGAACAGAATAGGGAATCTAGAAATAAAGCTTCACATTTCTGCTGATTCATTTTTGACAAAAGTGCTGAGGCAGTTCAAAGGAAAAGGATAGTTTTTTACAAATGGTGCTTGCACAATTGGATATACACATGCAAAAAATGAATTTAGACCCTTCACACTATACACAAAAATTATCTTAAGATGGTTTATAGACTAAATATAAGAGCTAAGACTATACAATTTTGAGAAGAAAACATAGGAAAAACTCTGTGACCTTGGGTTAGGCAAAGATTTCTTAGATATAACACTAAAATAATGATCCATATAGGGAAAAAACTGATAAATTGAACTTTATCAGAATTAAAAACTTGTATACTTCAAAGGCAACATTAAGAAAATGAAAAGACAAGCTACAGACAGCGAGAAAATATTTGCAAATCATGTATCTTATAGAGGTCTTGTACTCGGAATATATGAAGAACTTTTACAACTTAATAAGAAGACAAATAGCTGAATATACAAATAGGCAAAATATCTGAATAGACACGTTACCAAAGAAGATATATAAATGCTATTAAACACATGAAAATATGGTAAACATGAAAAGATTAGAGAAGTGTAAATTCAAACCACAAAAAGATGTCACTACCCATTCATTACAGTGACTAAAATAAGAAAAGACTGATTATACCAAGTGTGGGCAACAATGGGCAGAAACTGGAAAACTTATACACTGCTGGTAGGAATATAAAATGGTATAGCCATTTTGGAAAACATTCTGACAATTTCTTAACAATTTAAATATACCCTCTTCATTTAACTCAGTAATACCTCTCCTAGGTATCTATCTAAGAAAAATGAAACATGCACATATGAACACTTATATTCAAATGTTCATATGACACTATCCATCAATGCCAAAAACTGAAAACAACTCAAATGTCCATCTACTAATGAATGGACAATAAAAGTTAGTAAATCCACACAATGGAATACTACTCATGCATAAAATTAACAAACCACTCATACACGCACCAACATGGATAACTCTCAACAGCATTATGATAAGTAAAATACTATTAATATATACTGTATGATACCACTTATTTAAAAACTCGAGAAAGGCAAAACTACTCAGAAAGCAGATTAGGGGTTACCCGGGGTTAGGGGTAGGAGTGGGGATGGGTGGAAACGGGCATGAGGGAATTTGAGATGATGAATGTTCTAAGGATTATGGTAGTTGTTACAGAACTGTATCATTTTAGCAAAACTTATTATACACTTACACTGGTGAATTCCATAGTATGTAAATTATACACATGATATATATATATATATATAAATTAATTATTCCACCCTAATAACCAAGATATTTTAAAGACATATGTGGGTATGATATCATCCCATCTTAATTAAACACACTGTATATATTCACATACATGTGCTAGTAGACTAAAGACTTTCTGGGAGTACACATACATACAAAAAGTTTGCCTCTTGGAAAAAGGACTGAAAGTCTGGAAGAGGACACGAAATTACTTTTCACTGCATACATTCTGACATTATTTGCTTAAAAAAATTAAACCACGTACATTGTCACTTTATAAATAAAAAATCCTGGTAAATAATTAAAAACAAACAACTACAGTCCTGACATAAAGACCCACGCCTGTTACTCTGCTCTTGAAGATCTATGCTTCTTAACTCAACGATGTCAGAAGCACTTCTGAGTCGCCTGTAATAAGCTAATCAAGTGAATTTCATCACAAAAGCATGATGCTATTTCCTATTAATTTCAGAGAGATGAGTGCAAATTGTGGGAGTTCAGGGAAACTCAAGAGGTTTTCAACTAGAAGTCCTCTGCAATTCTACACTAGCCAAAAAATAAAAGCAAGTCCCTCACCCCCAAACACAAACAAAATGCAAACAAAACTTTGATTACCTGAAGATTAAATGGGGCGGGGCAGGGAGGAGGATGAGTGAGAACAGGGTAGCCTAGCTGAGAGCAGGCACACAATAAACCGTTTCAGAAAGGTACAAATTACAATCATATAAATAGAGGATTTCAAAGTACTTTTCTCCTGCTATGCCATGCTTTTAGAAGAAGCCATTATATAAAATGTGTCCCGAATTTGTTTTTCCATGAATCATACAGTGGATTCTGCACAGTGATTTTCATTTATACCTTTTACTGTCAAGGACCTTTTCCAAATATTTGATTTTTAATTGAACACTATGAAGATATGGCTATTTAATTAGGAATATTTGTTTTAATCTTAAACAAGCAATGGGATAAATGAAAATACACTGTCAACATTTAATTATCAAAATTCAAGTGCTATTTTGTAACAATGCCTTAAGAAGGTCAAATTTAAGATTGTTTTGTTATCATGTTAATTTCCTCCTTTAAGATAGGAATATAATATTTTGTAGAGTGTTGCTCACAAATGTCTGGTATTTTTTGTCCATTCCCAAACAAAAAATCAACAATGTGATACCTCCTTGAAGGGGAAATAGCTGCAGAGAAGGCCAAATAAATCATAAAAGGTGCTTCTTTCTTTCGGCTTTGACTGCTTTCACCTGCATTTCAAACGGACAGGGCTTTCATGCCGTTTTGAGTGCTTTGAACAGAAAATCACTTGTTTGCCACATGTGTATTCTTTGCCCATGAGTTCCTCACTGTACTGATCCTCCCGACCCATCCCTGCTGTAGCTTCTGTGTTCATTTAGACTCAACGCACACTCGTGAGCCCCTATTGTGGGCCATTCAATATCAGGAACAATACCATTTTGTTATAATCCAACTATAACAGATGAGACAGCTGAGGCTCATGGACTTTAAGTGGCCTAATTCCCCAAATTGGTAGGTGGGAAAATCAGGATGTAGCTTAAGTCTTTTCTTTTACACTCTGTTTTTGGGTATCCTCTTTATATCTATGGCCCCTTGCCTCCGTCCTCCTCCTAGTTTCACTGGTTGTCAAGAGCAAGTGGCAGAGAAGTCAAGGAGGGACCCTCTGCTTTGTCCCATTCCCTTCCCCATAGGGAAGGCAGAGGGGAAGGAACACCCAGTGCTCAGAGCTTTCCCACACTCCTCACTGTTCCCGTTGCCATATTTCACCCAGAGCACTCAGACCAAAACTTCAGCCCTTCAGCCCTCACCCTGTTCCATAACTTTCTTCCCAGATCACGGGAGGCCCTATGGGTAATTGTTGCCAGAGCAGTCCCTAAAGCAGTGGAAGAAGTATCCCGAACAACCCTATCCCAAACTCTGAAAAGATTTTCCTATAGCAACACAGCTCCAAATGGTCCTTATGGGGATTATCAAGACTATGCTTGGGCTTGGTAGGGGTTGAACCAACTTCCACCCACCAGCCTGGAATCCTAAGTACAATTCAAAGCATTGCTTCCTTCAGAAAAGCACGTTTCTTAATTAAATTAATGGGAAACCAGTTTGAGTTCTCTCCTACTGATGCACTAATGAGCTTTTGAAATAAAACACATCCATAGTTGGGGATTCACTTTAACCCTCCAAGTTCATATCAATATGTTTGTAAGACTGAAAACCTTACAAACATATACCTTATAAACACAATAATTATTGTGTTTAATATAAAATAGGAAATAGATATAGGAAAGATATATTCTCCAAATTAAAAAGCACAGCTTCCTGTACTCACGGTTTTCTCTCTTAATCTTTTACCTTTACTTTTAAAAGTATGATTTTATTCAATTCTAGACAAACCTTCATTTTGACAATATTATTAAAGGGCCCTACTATTTTACCCACATATGTTATTGCTGAGCCACAGTTTGTCTTACCTCCTCGATGGATAATCAAAGAAGTCTCACTTCCAATGGGGCAGTCCTTAAGTATATCCACTACTTCTGTATGGCTCAGGTTCTGTACATTCTGCTGGTTGATCTCAACAATGAGGTCACCTTCACACAGGCCAGGGCATCCCTGAATGTCAAGTATTTGTTTCACCCGCTGTCCTGTAGGACTGTCGGCAATCGTGAAGCCAAAGCCCTGGGCACCTTTCACAATGGTTAGGGTCATAAGTTCAGCTTGGGTGGCCCCAGAAGAAGCCATGGACACATTGTCATCATGGACGGGTGGTGGATACGTGCCATCTAGCTGACCATCAGCTGGCATGGAGTGCAAAGAATGAGGCGGCCGATCCGTTATATCTGGAACTGACTGTGAGGTCCGAGAAATGTATTCCAAATATGTTTCATAGTTATGTCTTCCGTTGACCATCACCGGAGGTGGCCTCTCCATTATTGCAAGGGGTGGCACCATGCTGTTAGCAGGATCTTCAGGATCAAAGGGCAAAGGGTAGCCACGACACAACACCAGGTTGACACTCTGACCAATAGGAACAGACTGGAAAAGTTTGACAACATCTGCATGAGTGTGCCCAAGGACACAAACTTCATTAATATAGACAATGACATCACCTGCAAGGAAAAAAAGAAAGAGATTGACAACATGAGGTAAGTTCAATTAACACTGACATACAGAAATGGAATTATTTATGAGACTAGTGACAGAGGTGCTCTGTTTCTCAGTAAGCAGTGAGAAAATCAATTAGAATAATACTTAAATTCACTGTAGGTGACTCAAGGTTACAACAGGTCTGCCAACAAATATAATGATCAAATGCTGGGGGAAAAATGCTGTTTGGTTATTCTTAAAGTTCAGAAACAACTTCACATTCAGAAAAAGGCTCAGAAAAAAAAGGTTAGAAGAATTTGTACCTTGAAGAAGCACATGTTCGAGGCTTCTTTTCCATCTTCATTTCCATCTTCAGTGCTATTCAGTTAATAGAAATTTCAAACTATTGAGAAGTGATGGTCATGAGTTTGGGATGAAAAAGAAGGTCCTGATATATGGGCTTTTGGTAAATTGAAGAGTTAATTGCCAATTGCCTTTTCTCTTTTTATGGGAGAGAAAAACATTTGTCCATTTATTTTTTTTCTATCTATAGCAGGTGTAAATACAAAGCTTCCATGTATATGCAAGCAAAGGTTTAGAGCACAAGTTTGTGATCAGGGAGCTAGGTTGATATCCGGGTTCTGCTACTTAACAGATATGGGATATTGGGCAAGTTACTTACCTGCTTTGAGCCACAGTTTTTCATTTGTAAAGAGGATACAATGAGGTAACACAGGAAAGTGCTTGGCACAGTGCATAATACATGAGTGCTCATTAAGTGTGGACCATTATTAATATTATTATTATTAAAATAGAGTGGAGGAGATTTGGGTCCCTGGCCTTCACATAAGAAGCTGAAATAGGCTCATATTCTCATCTTAAACTGATATTTCTGTTGATCATTTTCAATAAAGGCATTTGTCCTCTGCTATGAATTATTACAGATTTGGAGCAGTCTACTGGTTAGAAGCTAACTTTATAATATTAGAAATACCCTGAATGCAAATTATTCATTATAAAATATATTCAGAGAAACAATCTTTCCTCCTTAAAATGCAGAAAATCATGGTTGTTTGAGATAATTGTTTTAAAATTTTTCAGTTATGTATGAATAACAACTTTATTTTTAGAGAACTGTTCTATCATGGATTGGTATTTTTATCCTCACAAAATATAGTACTTGAAAATTGAACTTGCAAATTGAGATTGTGCCTGACTATACTGAAGAGTATATGAGAGATGAAAAGACATGTTTTCACAGATTGTCAAATAAGCAACTCAACAGACATCAATTTATCAGGATAATTCTGAAAAGGGTAGTGCAAATGGCTAGGGATTTTATTCTGAGACATCCTGGCCCATCAAAATTGCAAACACCAAAAATGAAAAACAGAGTTGAACTCTGAGTTAAATACTTTTCTGGTCTTTCATAGTGTATGATATAAAATGATTTCTTCATTAAATGCACTTAAAAATAAATAATTCCATGAATAAAATAATCCTAAGTACCCTCAACAATGCCACTTTAATTAACACTTTTTCTTCCCAAATGCTGGAGAATTGTTTGAAAGTGCTAAAGATACAGACAGAAAGACCAAACAGACATTTTCAGGGATCCAGGCTAGGTCTGGCTCGAGAATATGTCACAGCCTGCCAGATGGAACTTCAGTCTCTCATTACGTCTATGGGAGAGAGTGCTGAAGTGATGGCTGGAACACTGGACCAGGACTCAGAACTGAATTGGAATCTCTGTCTCCTCCCTCTAGGCTATTGTGATTCCTCATTAGACTGTGGCAGCTGGGGATGCTTTGGGCATCATTTTCAATTGATTCTGGTCATCTCAGTGTCCCAGAGAAGTGTCTGATTCAAATAGACTATTTTTTTCTTTCTATTTCTTCCATTTTTTTTAACACACTTAAAAGGTTGAAAGAATAACAAAACCCTGTGTACAATCATTCAAATTAATGATTAGAGTATTGCTCTTATTAGTTGAAACCACCTAGACTATCACCTGTCCCCCACCTTCACTGCCCTTTCCAAAGGTAACCATTGTCCTGAATCTGAGGTTTGTTATTTACATGCACTTTATATTTTATGACTTATATAGGCACCCACAAAAATAATATCTAAATACTAAATACCTAAATACTATTCAATTCCTAAATAACAGTAATCCCTATAAAATGTTTTACATATTTTAAGCCTTTTAAAAATGGTATATTTTAATATTCTGTAATTTTTCTCAAAATATATTTGTGAATATATTTTGATACTTATGCCTCTAGTTTATTAATTTTCATTGTAATATTGTATCTATTGGAAGGCTACATTACTGTTAACATTTATCTATTCTCCTGTTAATGAACACTGGAGTTCTTGCAAATTTTTTGACTATTAAAGATAATTGCCTTGAACCTCTTTCCATGGTCCTTATGCACATGGGGGAGAGTGTTTCTGAAGGATGTACCCTGGCATGGAATTACAAGGCATAGGCCGTGTGCACCTTCAACTTTGTTACATAATGGCAAATAGCTGACAAAATAGGTCATAACAATTTACATTCCCTTCAGCAGTGTATCAGAATTTTCATTGTTCCCCCTCTGAGACAATACTTGGTATTCTCAGATTTCATTTTCACTAATCTAATGGGTGTGATCATAGTTTTGATTTGCTTTTCCCAGACTGCTAGTGAGGGGGAGCATCTTCTCATAGGTTTATTGGCCATTTGGGTTTTCTCTTGGGTACATCTCATATCCCCAATCTTCCTAGTCAGTGTCAGTGAATCTGAGTCTTTTTTCATATATTGACTATTTTTGATGTCCACCTTCATTCTTGATCCAATAATCTCTGTAGGTCTGGGAGGCTGCATGAGATATATGGGATTATATGGGATATGAAGTCAAAAGATTTTGGTCTGAGTTTCAGCCCCAATACTTACTAGCTTTGTGACTTCCAAAAACTAGCTTAAATCTGTGACTCAGATTCCTCGGAAGTAATGAGGAACAATAAAAATAGCAACTTACTATTCTCTGGGAAATAACAAACGAGATCATACAGGTGAAAGGGTTTGTAAGCTGTAAATTGTTATGCAAAAGATGATTGCTATTTTAGTAATTATTATCTGTCCTCGGTTACATCCTTCTATAAAATCAGGACAGTCCTATTAAGATATTCCCACCACAGTTACAGTCTTGGATGACTTGAATATGATTGTGGAAATGATGGGTTTCTGAATGGGCAAGTAGAAAGCAGGAAGGTAACAAAGCCACTTTTCTCTAATCCTCTCCCTAACTTTAATTTCTGTTAACAAACTCCCCAGTTCCCAAGCATGCTTTATCCTTCCCTCTGTTCTGCCAAAATTTCATAGGTAGAGAGAACTAAGGGTAATGTTCAAAGCTCTCAAGGTTCTCTGCCATGTCTAAAAAGTAGTTATTTGAATCATAGTGATTAATGTTATCTATTTTTGAGTTTTACTGTGATCTTGCTATTTAGAAACAGAGTGAGGACTACTTGTGGTTCTTAGTAAGACTGCCTTTTAAAATTTATGGATATTTTCCACTCAGAGCAATTTTTCAAGTCATCAAGCAAGCAAGTGATAAAGAATCCTGCAATAATATCTTTATGAAGATACACAGAAGCTTTGTGAATGTAAAAGATGAGTGGTCAGTTATCACAGAACAAAACTAACAACTTGACAGTACTCAAACACCCACTTTAAAAAAATATATCGATGTCTAGATAATGTGGCATGCCAAAAGCTGTTGCAGATGGAGATGTAAGCAAACATTTGCTTGTTCAGGTAGAACTGATTGAGTAGGATATTTACAGACTGTGCTGTATGAATGTCATTTACATGTTGTGAAATAAAAATATGAGACACCTGGTACATGTCATCTGATCAGGCCATGCCAAGTCCTGGGATAGACTGGGTTTAAGAGCACAGAAAGGGATGTCATCAGGAAAATTGGCTCTAGCCATATCTAACCCGGTGGCCTATTTATTAGGGAAATTGGAAGACTGACTTGATTTCTCTGTCTCTCAATTTCTTCCTTTATAAAATGTGAATTAAAACATCTCCTCCATTTCTTCTTTTGCAGGGCTACTGTGAAAATGATATTATCCTTATGAAAGTACTCTTAATTTTACCAAAGAAAGGTTCTTTAGAAAAATAAGATGATCCATTTCTTTTGAAAGCTAAGCACATATTTTCATTATCATATTGTCTGAAAGGTTATATTGTTTCCTAAATGGCCATTCACTTTAGGCCATATTTAGGTTAGACAGTTTTAGGGCTACTGACCTCAGGCCTACTGGTCAGATTAGGTGTGAGTGATGAGTTAGGTATACCCATAGATCTGGTCTCACAATGACCTCATTCCCAATATGGGACTTCAAAGTGCAAGTCAGGGAGAGTGAGGTCGATGCAGTAGGTCCTATATGAGAAAACGTTCTAAGATAATTTGTTTCTTTCTTAGTCATGGGAATGAAAATACAGCATTGGATACCTCATGGATGCCTCATCATTTTGGATAAAATAGGGCACTCTTTATAAAGCATTGTTTAAATTTGAGTTATTTTTGTACCTCTTCCCTCTGCTCCCACATTCTTTGAGTCACTGTAGCCTACAGAATCTTCCTTTTCAGCATCTCTCACCACTCGCTGTCTGCGTTCCTTAACCACCACCTTGGACCAGACTAGAATAATCTACTTCCTACTCAACTCTTATCTTACAGTCTACTCTATTAAGTTCAAACCACTCAGTCTCTAGACCTACTGTTTAACACTCTTTACCAACAATCTTTCCAAAGTCTCTATCTTCGCCTTCACTGCCCAGTGTCACCATTCTTGTGAAGCTGGTTTCTTTACTCACAATGTACAACTTGCTACTTGCCTTTTAGTTGAATTCTGCTATTTCTCTACCCTCAAGTGCACTTCCTTTCTGTGAATAATAACCCCATCCCAACTAATTCATTTCTTTCCTCACCTCTTCAAAGATATCTTCCATAATTCCTTCTGAAATCGTGCCTATTTCATGTTTGGGACTTGCAACGTGTCTCAGACTTTATTCCCTTGTGGGAGTTCCACCTGTTCCAAGTTTTCTCTACAATCTATACAGAGTATCATTACTTTGTTGAGAATTTTTTAGGTATTTAGGATAGATTCTCACTGAATAAAGCATGGAAAGATTTAGTCAGGGGAAAACTGGAAAAGATTTCATAGCTAAATTTACTGCCTCTAGTTTAGTGTTTCTAACTTCTGTTTTTGCAAGTCATACAGATTTTTGATAAAAAGAAAAAAATCTCACTGACTACTTCTATCCTACCAATTACATGCATTCTACATTTAAAAATTATCATTTTTTGAGTTTCCTCTTAGCTAATAAGATTTGACTGAGCTTTATTTCCTGAAGCTTATGTTAGTTTGTGTTTTTAATAATAGTATATAATTTTATTATAATCTGTACTTTTATTATAATATTGCACATCCACTTTAACTCTATTCCACAACCCCACAAACACATAATAAATTCTGATGTGTACTTTTGGGGGTGTGCTACTCACTACCTCAATTAAATTGAAAATAACTGCTCTTGATAAAATTTATTCTCCAAAGTGAAACATTATGGTATGTCAGATAGAACAATAGAAATGAAGTTGGATCTCCTTTACAACAATTTGAAGCAGTTTCTAAAATTTCCAAATGGTCTCCTTAGAAGGAAAGTTGTAAAAACAGCCATCAATTGGAGGAGAATTCTACCTTGGG
This sequence comes from Lepilemur ruficaudatus, assembly GCA_963574885.1. NCBI lineage: Eukaryota > Metazoa > Chordata > Mammalia > Primates > Lepilemuridae > Lepilemur > Lepilemur ruficaudatus. The sequence goes on from CAUYRT010053205.1 coordinate 15,021, forward strand.
GCTTCTGTACCTTACCGTGGTTCTATTGACTTTACATAACTGTCTTGCAGATAGCATTATTGCACATACCCATCAAATTATGTAGAAATGCAAAAACAAATATTTTGGTATGAAAGGTATAAGAGGATACAATTCCTTCTTCCAAAGAACTTTAATTTATTAATTTTTATGTGCTGCATTATAAATGACATAGTGAATGGCAATGAGTGAATCAAGCTATAGGACTAAAATAAGGTTCAGACAATGTGTTAATAATTTTCTATACATTATACATAATGGAGAGAGCACTGATCTAGAAGTCAGGAGTTTTATGTTCTTACACCAAGTATGCCAATAACTAGTAGGTAGTATCAACACATTCCTGGGTCTTATTCCTCATTTATTAATTTATTCAGCAAAGATTTACATATATTCAATTGCTACCATGAGCCTACATCATGTTATAAAAAGGAAAGATTGGACCAGATGATCTCTATGGTATTTTCTTCACTCTAAAATGCTAAGACAAAGGCCCTTTGATTCTAGCTCTTAGATAGCTCTTCAATTGGTTCTTTCCTTTCTTTTTCTACCACCACCACCCGAAGGCAGATCCTTACCGTCTATTCGATGGCCTTCTGCAATGGTCTCTTAGTTGGGCTTCTTGATGTCACAGAGGGGAAAGAGCAAAGGGAAGCCCAGCATATGGCATGACTAAGTGACCTTGTGGGATCATGGGGCTCCCTAGCCTGCCCCCATATTGATCTCTAGGAGTACCTGGGACATTGCTAATAGATATTCTTTTCTGATCAAGCTTGGCTTAGGGATCAGGAGGGTGTGCATATTCTGCACATCAAGGGTATAGTGTCATTGCCTGCAAAGTACTGGATAGTGCCTTCCACCTGCTTCTCTGTCAACTCATCTTCCATACCATGCACTTTAACGTCCTTTCTCCTTGACATCCTTTGGTGCCTGCTCACAGAGATGTGGTTGAGTTTAAACTCTCTAGGATGGCATATGAGGCTCTCAGTTCACATTTTCACCATCTTTGGCCTCTTCCCTGCTCTATGCTTCAGCTGGCCTAAGCTTCGGGACACATCCCCACACACATTATCTTCTTTCCAGCCTCTGTGCTCTTGTTCCTGCTTCCCCTCTTGCTATGTTCCCACTAACAAACTCCTAGTCACCCTCTGAGGCCATCTTCACCTTTTGACCACTTTTATGACCACCTCCTTTTGCTGAATGTCATTTCTTCTTCCTGTGTGTTAACTCTTACTGACAGCACAATTCTTCCATCCGTTTAATCACATTAACAGCACCTAGAATGTCTCTGACCACAGTGACTACCATTTTATACACTTAATATTTATCTGGCAAACTCCATCTTACCTAATCCTTATAAAATCCATATGAGATAGCTATTGTTACCTGTACTTTATACATGGGGAAACTAGACTTAGAAGAGGTTAAGTAACCTCTCTAAGGTCACATTGACAATTAGGTCAGATTCAGGAACTGAATCCAAGACTTCAACACAAATGTGAAGACTTTCAAACATTCTGGGACATAGTTTCACTCAAGGACTCTTTGTGTCTCTCAAATCATCATCAGTCAGAATGTTGGGTAAAATATGTTTAATTCCTGAGTGTGAAAATTGAGAGATGAACTGCAATATTCTTTTGATTAGCTAAGTTAATGGAGGGAGGCAGTGAAGCAGATAATTGCAAACAGGAGAATCCATTGTGGTAACTAGGTCCATTTTCTGCAGTCTTCCAAAAAACGCTGCTTGGAAGTGGGTTTGGAGAATGCGAGGTGGGAGATGACAGGGCACTGTAACCCACAAAACTTGTAACTATCATGAAACATAGCCTCTAGTATAAATTATTTCAATCGCTGTGTGATCTTGGGCAAACTATTTAACCTTTATTGGTCTAATGTCTTTTCATGTAAAATGCAGAAGTCAGAAGAGATAATTTCTAAGGTGCAGCTTTGACAGTTTCTACATCTGGTGAGAATGTGGAAAGCTGTCCTACTGAACTCATTGGGAAATTTCAGTGGTGCAAACAGGTAGGTGGCTGCAACACTCTGTCTATAGGCAGAAGGATACCAAGATGTTGGAGTAACCACCTATTTCTCAAAAGGATGAAAGACTTCTTTAATCACATTTTATAATTTCATCTGTGTGACCCAGTGCAGATGCCTAATTAAAAGCTTGGTTTAAAAAATAATTTATGCTTAATCAGCACACATCCAACAATTACTCCCTGCCAGATGTGAAGTAGCCCCACGATCTATTTACATTTCCTTTGTGTTTCGCATTGCATAATAAGATATATTTAAATACTTACATCTTACTTTGTTGAAAAGGAGACAGAAAATACATTCTAAGAGAATCTAAAGGCACTGATTATTTGCTGATCTAGCAAAGATGAAACACTACTTCAGATTAAAAACTATAAGTAAAGCCACAAAAAGAAAGCACAAAAGACATTCTTGCAAAAAAGCTCTGAAGAGCAGAGACTTTCTAAATAGCTTCCTTACTTTGGGAATTCAGTAGCATAAAATGGTCAGTGACTCTGCCATTTCTCTAAAAGAATGTAATGAATTTTAAACAAAAATGTCAAATATTTTAACAGGGGGATCATATAAACTGAAAATAGGTTACTAGAAGAAAATAAAAACAAAAGCTTTTTTTTAAAAAAATCTTAAAGCCCTGAAAGTTTATAAGAGCATGATAAAAATGTGTTGTAGCATTGCCCTGTGCTCTGTTTTGTGTTATGAACATACCTGTGGGTTCAACTACACATAACCACCACCCTCCAAAAAAATTCAAGTTGTAGAAGTAAGTATCTTGTAAGAAAGAGGCATCATTTTGTGTAGACATTAAGCAACATGCATGCTTATTTTCAAATAGCAGTAACTATATTCCTGAATACCCATGATTCTTTTTTACATAAATGACTCCTAGAGGCCAACGCGTTACCTATCACCATATTGTGACTTTACTCCAACACAGTGTATCGAGTGGCCATAAAACCTCCCCTGAAATGTCTGGGACAGCTGAAATGGGTGGAGCTGGGAACTGTCTCTGCACTTGCTTACCAACAGTTTATTCTACTCTATCTGCAACTGTCAATTGCCTGTATTTCTGTCTGAGCAAGAAAAATGAATAACAAGGAGAAAGAAAGCAAGAGAGAGAGAGAAAAAGGATTGATACATCCATTTCATTTCAAACTGCTGCCTTCTGCCAAATGATTGAAAGTTTCTGTCACTGTGTGTGTATGTGCTTGCTCTCTGACCTACGTACCTGCACACACTTTTAAGACTAGTAGTGTTTTTAAGTCAGAGGAAAGTAGAATTTAGTTTTTGATACTGTGAGATTGATAGAGAAGAGGGGAGAAAAATCCCTATTTCAAGACTTCAGATAACATTCTATGAAGCTGTTTCCTTGAATTGCTTTTGAGAAAAGGTACTGTTACTTTCTTGTGAGCTGGGTACTGGTCCTGGGCATCCAGACTGGGGATGGGAGGATGTCTATTGATGGAGCTTCTCTGGCCTCTGGGTCTCTATCACCCTATGCGGCATTTCTGGAAAGCGTTTAGACTTTGCTTCCATTGCAAGCCAATCAACAAGCCTTAACTGGTAGTGTAACACATTCGATTATGTTGATCTACTCCTTCACTCCCTTCATTTGTGTGAAATTACAGGGCCCCTGCTGCCTTGCTGAAATGAGGACTGCCAGAATATTTCTCCCATATGGATTTCAGAAGTGGTGCAGCATTAAGTTGCTGAGCTTCATAAAATGGCTGGTAGAAAGAACAAATGTGCTGTGCTAAAAATGTGACCGTACATTGCATATACATGGGTCCAAGGTCTGACGAGAAAGCCTTTCTAACTTAAGGGAGAAACAGACTTGGAAGATGTGAATCTTCACTGACAGACTTTGATTGTTCAAACTTGGACCCTTTTAGCTCCAATTTCAGTTTCTGAGAGAGCAATATTTTATACAAGTATCAACGAGTCAGCCTGCTCATTGGGCCATATACACCAAGGAGTGCCAATTAAAAATCCCTCAAACACATGGCAAAAGGGAAAAAAAAATGTCTTGGCTGTGCTGAAATTTTGGAACCCAGAGAAAGACAGTAATTATCTCACTGATTTAGGTGGAAAGAAAGGGAAAAACAATATGGTACCTTATAATATCAGATATCTAGGACTTTCTCCACAGGGTGTAGCCCTTACCACCACCCTCTCTATGTTCGACACTGTGCATAGATTCTTATGGGGATGAATAATGTCACCATAATAATAGTAATAATAATAATAGTGTTGGAGTTTCAGAAAAATATGAAGCAATTTCACTGCAGACAATGGAAGATTATTTTATTCTCAGACACAACAGACAAATGGCACAGAGAAAACCAATTTAATCCCTGCTGTTTCCAATGTTACCATTATTATAACCTATTGAGACTGACTGGAATAAGTTAGCAGAGAATCATCAAAGATTTTAAGTTGCCCCCTCCCTCTAGCTACTACTACTGAATATTTGTCTATGTAAATATATATGTAAACAGATCCACATGCATATAAAATGCATTTTATATTCAGCAAAATATAGTTAACAATAGAGTCAGAAACTGAAAAATTTTTTATTTTTAAACCTAAATCTAGTATTATTTTTATAATTATACACTAGCACTTTATTTTATATTGAGTTTCTGCAAATCATTGTACACTGCAAGAATCATAACCATATGGTGGCAGATTAATCAATTGAAAAGTGAAAGTTTTAGATAGTCTCTTGATTTTTTTTTGGCCTAGATAATGCAAAACAGTTTTTAAATTTGTTTCTACTGATAGCATTGTGCTGGCGCAAGAACAGAGACATAGACCTTTGGAACAAGACTGAGAACCCAGA
>CAUYRT010053207.1:0-38911 GCA_963574885.1 Lepilemur ruficaudatus
TTGAAAGTTTTGGGGTCTCCCAGCCTCAACTACTAAAAGGCAAACATCTCTTGGATAGGAAGTACCTTGGTCCTTATCATAGCAATTTTATAATATATGCTTTAGAGAGAGTTATTGCTTAAGAAACAACCTGAGAAGTTATTTTAAAATTCTGACATAATGTGGCTACAGCACACCCTTTTATTTATTACTTGTGTGTGTGAGAGCAATTATTTTTCAGCCTTGTCTTCTCTTAATTCCTTTCAAAATTGAGTCTCCTTTTCCTTCTACAGACTTGAACACGGACACCTTCTTCCCAACATACCAAAACCCAGACCACAAAATATTTACCAGAGTCAGCAAATTCCCTTGGCCCCGGGGAGCATGCTACAGATGCCAGGCAAGGGTAGATTGAAGGAAACTACTAAACGGCAGCTTCCTGTGCGTTGCCATCAACAATAACAAAACATAGCAAAAGAGCAGAATAAAGTAGTGAATATGGATTTTCTCATTGCTGGCAAACAAACGGCTTTCTCACCGAGATTCTCCCAGCTCAGTGCTTACCGCTGGTTTGGGCAGAAGCCCAGGAGATGTCTCTAAAGGTGTTAAGCGTTTAACACTTGGTACAGGAAACCCTAACCATGGGCTTGCTGGAAGAGGGCTCTGTATCTCTCAAGGCTGTACTTAAATGATCACTAGGAGTTTTTATAAGAACTTTCATCTGCTATATTCTCTAAGGCTCAGTACAAAAATGGGGTAGTACAGTGGTCCCCAACCCCTTTGGCACCAGGAACCAGCTACATGGAAGACAGTTTTTCCATGGATGGGGTTGGGGGATGGGAGGGGGAGGCGGAGCTCAGGCAGTGATGTCACTGATGGGGAGAGGCTGTAAATACAAATGAAGCTTAGCTTGCTCACTCACGCTCACCTCCTGCTGTGATTCCTAAGTTTCATGGAAGACAAATTTTCCATGGATGGGGGTGGGGAGCTCAGGTGGTGATGCACGGCCATGGCCGGGGATTGGAGACCACAAGGGTAGTAGGTAATTTACTGCATTTTTTAAAAATCAAATTCTTCTAAGTACAGAGTAAGTTGTAGTTATTTAAGATATTCATAACATAGGACATGCAATGTATGTGGAAAAGAGGTATAAGTTAGGGGAAAATGTGAACTGATGTTTTATTAATATGGAATTTCACTGTATTTTAAGGGTATAGTGTTAATTTCCAACAACCAGAGAAGAAAGGAGTGGGTGATTTTTTTTTTTTATAGTGAACAAGATTCATAAGAAAACTATGTAAATATTCTCTGGAGACTGTAAAGACGGGAAGAAATCAAATAAAAATAAATCAGCTTGGAAATTCATTAATGTTACAAAATATCAGGAAATCAACTCTTGAGAAACAGACACATTCAAATCATTATGATTACTACTTTGTCTTCAAGCAGTTGCTTAATTGTGTTCCAATGAGAAGAAAGTGATTTACTTTTCACTTTGTTATTTTCAGAACTGTCAGTGATTAACTAAATAAATAAATATTTAAGCAAATTATTTTAATCTCTTCCTGTTACAGCCAAGTAACTGGCCGATTGTCTTCAATAGATTTTATTTCTAAAAGCTGCACATAGGAAAGGAAAGCCAAGAGACCAAATGACTCGGCATTTTGTCTTAAATTTCAAGACCCCATTGGTAATATTTCAGCTGTCCTTAAATCTTGATGAGCAGGACATCTAATGGATGAGACATAACTATGATGCTCAGAGCTCTTATTTCTCAATCACAATTGCATTGCACATTGTCCATGGAAAAAATTTAAAACCTTTTCTCTATTTTTCAACAGATGCCATAAGAATGCTCTAAAACCGTGCAACTGATTTGTGCTCCAATCATACAAATTACAATAATTGTTGGTGACACAAAACATAGCTAGAAAGGTAGGGTGAGATTGAAGAGCGAGAACACTATGCCTGTATTTTGGATTATCCATGGACTCAACTGAACCATGAACTAAGAAGCAGATAATCAAAAAGTAAGGATCTCAGCAGATACACACGGGTCGTGGCAAAGACAAGATAGGGAGCTGAAGTTACAGCAGGTGCAGCTGAGTAGGGTTGGCCTTGCTGTGAGTCACCTGGTTCACTTCTGCTTTTTGTCTTGCAATACCGCAGCTTGAACTAAACTCATCTTTTGAAGTGGATCTGATGAACCTTGCTTATTGGTAAATAGGCATAGGTTGACCTGCTCCTGTTGTATCACCGTCTCTGAGAAGTCAAAATGAAATCCACCAGACTTTCTTTTCTACAGCCAGGAAGCGTTTTTCCATATTAGCCAATAGTGTTTCCTCATACTGACAAATGTCCTCCTGGTGATCCTTCGGGTAGCAGTGCCATTTGTGGTACTCAATGCCCCCTCTTTTGGATTAGCATAGCACTGCCTTGACATCAGTCTAATTTCTTTCAAGTCTACTCCTAAAATTCATCAAGTAAATTAATGTTGAGGCCAAGTCTTAACTTAGGTCCCAGAGGGGTCAGATCTGGATTCCGATTCTGCCTCTTACATCTACAACAATGTATACTTGCTCGAGTTACCTGATTCTGAGTCTGGTTTCCTCATTTTTAAAAGGGGCACAATATTAGCAAATATTTATTGAGTACTTACTATGTGCTGGGTTCTACTCCCAGCAGATGCAATAAGTCATTTAATTCTCATAATAACAGCCCTACAAGACAAGTACCCTTATCATGCCATTTTGTAGATAAGGAAACAAAGGCCCAGCACCCAGGGGGGGCGTGGCAGAGCAGGTACTGGTACCCAGGAAGTCTGGCCAAAGCCTGTGCACTCACAAGGGTCTGACGCTGCCTCCCTCTAATTTCTGAACCACTTTGCCTCTCACTAGGGAACTGTTCTGGCTCACAACAGCACCTGTGTCCCAGTATTGTTCTGAAGAGGAATCAAGTCAGTACACACAGCACACAGCAAATGAATTCACTCATGGACTTATTCACTGAGTCAACCAATGTTGATCGAAGGCCCCTTGTATGTCAGGCACTGTTCTAGGCCCTGGCTGTATATAAGACAATCAAAGTCAATGTCCTCCTGGAACTTGTAGTCTAGAAACAAAACAAACCACAGTCAAATAGACATATCTTTGATAAAACTTCAGTAGTGACATGAAGAAAACTAAAGCAGGGGTGGAGAGTGACAGTCTGGGGGGAGGGCAGAAGCAGAGAAGCTTCCGGTACAGAGAAGGACATTTCCTGTGAGCCAAGCCCTGACTAACAGGCAAGGAAGCCAGGGGAAGATCTGAGGAACATTATTATTGCTTTTATAATAAAATTAATTATGTGCTAATTTCTTAGCTTAGCCACAGAGAGATCTTGTCACCAGTGCCAGCCAAAGGCATAATTTCTTACCCCATCTCAACACGGTAACAACAAAAGAACATCTGAACATGCAGGTGGAGGAGGAAAAATCTATTCTGAAAGGCAGAGAGAACCTCGTCACACAAACTTGGAAGCTATCGTGAGTGGAAAGAGAACGTTTCCATCTTCCATTGATCACTATAATTCACCAATTCTCCTGAAAACAGAAACCACAGTTGGCCACAATTTTGTGGGTTTCACCTAATTCTCTGACCCTGACTCCTGGGTGGCTGAGAGCATGTCATAGTCACAGTACAGCCCACCTCTCTTTGTTCCATGTAAGGGAACCAGCCCATTTCAAACACCCTCTTCCCATCCAATCTCGATTTCACAATGCTTTTCACTGAAGATAAGAGTTAATGCTTTTTTTCCTAAGGCATTTGTCACAAAAGGGAGCTTACCTGGGGTTCATGTTATCCATCCACACACTTGTTCTGTAGCTTTACTTTCGGAAAGTGTGTTTCTCATGAATGACTTACGTTCTATGGGTACAGAATATGAATTTGGAGATGCAAGTCATCTAGGAAAGGAAAAGTACCTTAGATTCCTGAGGCTTTACCTATATTCAGCACAGGGGGTTGAATAGTGACTCTTTAAGAAGATGTGTCCATATCCTAACCTCTGGTATCAGTGAAATTGACCTTATTTGGAAATGGGGTCTTTGAAGATGTAACTAAGTGAAGGGTCTGGAGATGAAATCATGCTGGATTAGGGTGGGCCCCAAATCCAATAAGTGTCCTTTGAAGAGGAAGGAGATGGAGATTTGAGACACAGGGACACAAAGGAGAAAGTCATGTGAAGACAAGGGCAGAGATGGAGTCATTCAGCCTCAAGCCAAGGATGCCAAGGAATGCCAGTGGCCACCATAAGCTGGGAGAGATACGTGGAACACATTCTCCACAGAAGGAACCAACTCTGCCAACTCATGTATTTTAGATTTCTGGCCTCTGAAATCGTGAGGGAATAAATCTCCATTGTCTGAAGATTCCAAGTGTATGGTATTTTCTTACAGCAGCCCTGGAAATCTAATATATACTTGGCTTGGATCTTTGACATTGGGTACAATTGTTAACTAATTGTTAAGAGTCATTGAGTTTCTTGGAACAATGGGGACGTGACCAATGCTCAGGTCAGAACGTAAGTTTTATATAGACTTTCCTCAGAGAGGAAATGATTGTGGTGGCCACTGTTCATGTCTACATAGTTAGTATCCCAGCTGCTTCATCCCTTCTCCTGGGGAGAGACCCTGGTTGCAGTCAGAGGTGGGCTTCAGACACACACTGAGCTGATGACAGTACCCACCTCTGCAGCCACACTGACTGGTAAAGGCAGAGGGGTTAAGAGTACACACACTAACTGGCTCCAATTGGAGCTGTTCCTTGGAACTTTTTAATTCAAACTGGAGGGACTGTTTAATCCTTAGGGCAACATTTCTAGCAAGTCAATTAGGCTTGATATCTGTGAATCCAGAGCTCCCTCCAACTCTTACTACAGGCAAATTCAAAATGGGGAAGCTGTGATCAGAACCACGACTGTGCTCAGTGGGGCACTATTGGCACTTGGATGTGGTTCCTCATGGCGTGGCCACCATTCTGTGCATTGGGGGACCATTAGTGGCCCCTAGCCCTGCCACTCAAATGTCAGCGAATGCCCCCAGTTGTTTTGTAACACAACAAAACATCCCTAAGTATTTCCAAATATCCTGGGATGGGGGTCTGAATAGCCCCTGATAACTGGTAGATAAGTCTCAGAATTAACATCTCTGGGCTAAGATGGCCCGATAGACTGATTACAACAAAAATGATGTGTTGATGGCGAAACTAGAATATGTGGAAATCCACTGGCTGTGAGCTCCTTTACCTCTGGGACACTTTATCTGTATTTTTTAAATTAAGAATCACCAACTCCCTTCTGATTCACAATTGTTTCCAATGCATTTTTATATTTAATCATTTTATAAATGAACCTCACCCCCTGGCAACCCAGTCCATCTCTTTAAGGTGACTTTGAAGATTTTTGTCTTGATCCTTTGTGTTTTGATTAACACTCTCAGACAGGGGTCTTACTCTAATTCCTTAAGAGTCTCTAATTATTCTGGAGTGGGGGGCACTAGAGAGGTAAGAGGGGAGACTTAAACTCAGAGCCAAGAGCCAGATCCCAGAGGGCTTGTCAGGCACCATGCCACGAGGACCAGGGAAGGATGCTGGTCACCGTGACTCATCAGTTGTAGGTGGCCACACGGAGGCAGGACTGACGTCTATAAAGATCTGTCAGGAAGGAAGAGGCAGGTATGAGCATCTCTGAGAACTGACCGAGGTTGCGACTGAGGCAGTAGCAACAAAACCAAAGAGTAAAGATTCCAAGGATAATAGAAAGTCAGTACTTAAAGCACAAAGACCAACTAGACATAGAGAATAAAGGAGGGGAGAAATCGAGGTTGTCTCATTAAATTACATTTTCTAGATAATTTAAATTAGAATACAGCTAAATTCCTTTGATGCTTTTGGGAGGTTTTCTCTAAACATTCTGGGTGTATTTAAAGAACATGCTAGTGAGACTATATCCCAGACAATGATGAGGATTAAGCAATTCAGGAACTGGAAGGCTCCGACCATCAAATAGTTCAGAATATTAGCTAAGAAGGAGTGCATTCTGGAAGTTTATGTTCATTATCCCCCTGAGAGCGAAACTTTTTAAAAAATTATTTTAGCAAATCTCAGTGTTCTTTCCAAAGGCAAACGTTTAGATGAAAATCAGCAGAAGGCATTTGAAAACCGTCAGCAGCTGAGAGGCCTCACTCACTTGCATTACAAGCCTGCCGCCTCCTTGCAGCTGAAATCGGCAAACAGAAGGTGCAAGCCTCGTTTGCCCTGGGTGGGAATGACAGGCCGAGAGAGCGGAAGGTTGAGAATGAAGATGAGCACAAGTGAGGCATTCAGGCGAAATGACTGAGAGATCTCTGGGTACAGCGCACACACCAAGGAATGTAAAATGAGAAAAGTAGGGAGTCCTTAACGAGGAAGTGCTGGCGTCCTCTCTGCAGAGCGTTTAGAAGGAAGAGAGCACCGGAATCTCAGAGCTTGCCTTCTGCGTAAGAACTGGGGCTCATATGTGTTGGGTCTTAAGAGAAAATAGACGGGAGAAAAATAAACCAACAAATCTAGTCTTTTCAAAGTTTCAAACATTTCTGTGTTCAACACGTATTGGTGTCTGATACTGGATTTCAAGGAAGATAGTTCCCGAATTGGGGGATTGTGGGAATGGGAGGGGGAAACCCCGTTGAATTATCACAAAGAGATCTTGAGTTATGCAAAGGTAGAGAAATCGCCCAGCTAATAATGAGATGTTTGGAGACTTAGTTCTAACTCACTGGAAAAGAGGTTTGGGGGAAGGTAAGTTAAGAGTGGGGCAAGGGGAAGCCCACAGAAGGCAGGGCCTGGCCCCTGGGCTGGTGCAGAGCTGCTATCCCAGGGTTGGATTCAGCTGCTGATGTGCTTTGTTTTGACCTTACAGTCTTAGAATATAGTGAATAATTTTTCAACTCTTAAGAATACAGATATTTGACATAGAGACATAGATTTCAAACTCCTTTAGAAAGCCCTGAAGGTCTGGCCATGCCAGACCCTCTTGCCCATAAGTCAACAAGAGCAGGTTTGGAGGAGAGAAGCAGAGACCTCTCCAGCTGGCCTCAGCGTCACCTCCCTGCAGTCAAACCTCCCTGCGGCCCCACTCAGCCTGCTCTGCTCTCATTGTATTTGCCTTGGGATCCACAGATTAGGGAGCAGTTGACCGGCTGTTAACATGACAGGTGAGGGGTGACCACTGAGCATAGGCAGAACTATGGGGTGGCCTCCGTGTCTAGACGTGGAATGCTCTTGGGGAGGGGACCACTTGTCCCTACGTGATGAGCTCCAGTGTGGAATCCAGCATGGCTCAGGCACGTTGAGCACTGGAAGCTTCTGGAAACAGTCCCCTGGATGGTAGCACTGGCAACTCAAAATGGGTACCTGCAATGGCAGCCTAGGGAGCTTCTCAAAGTGGTGTTGTAGGGGTGGCCACAGGGCAGCCAGTTGGAGAGAAGAACAGGGAGGACGGGGCACACGTGGCCCCACAAAACAGCGTGTGTGTCGGGGGCCTGGGTGTGAGTTTAAAGACTCTCATGTAGGTGGGAGGCTTTATGTTATTGAAATGTAAATATTAGAATAAAGGTGATGGATGCCTGGACATACCACACGCCAGTTGTCTGAACTATAGACATCTTTAACTTAGAAATTCTTGTTTTAGGATTTTTACCCTAAAAAAAATTTATGGATGCATGCAAAGATTTTATGAAAACTATTGTTATTTAATTTAACAACAATTATATAATATAAATATAATATAATATAAAATCATATATAATGATATGTAGATTTATAAAATATAAATTATGAAATGATTGTTATTTAGTAACATGTATGTAATTATTACGTTAATTATAACTTCTAATGACAAAGCATTGCCAGCTTGTGAGATCTGCATGGTAGGACATGGTTAAATAAATTGTAGCATCCGGAGAACAAATTCCATGTAGCCTTTAAAATTCTATCCAGGAAGTTCTTTAGGAAGTTTAAAAGCACGTCACAAAAACAATATGTGTGACATAAGGCCATTTTTATTAAAGATATAAACACACGTGGGGAAAATATTGAAGTGTAACATTACATTAGTTTCCTGTGGCTGCTGTAACAAATTATCACAAACACATGGTGGCTCAAAACAACAAAACTTTATTTTCTTTAACACCCTATCTTTGCTAAAAAAAAACAAACAAACACAACTTTATTTTCTGACAGTTACAGAGGCCCGAAATTTAACAGTCTCACTGGGCCAAATTCAAGGTGTCCGCAGCACCGCACTCCCTCCAAAGGTTCTAGGGAAGGATCCTTCCAGCCTCTTTCTGCCAGTGGTGGCCCCAGGGGTTCCTTGGCTTGTGGCTGCATCACTCCATCCTCCACCTCTGTCTCCACAGTGGCGTCTAAGCTCCCACAGCCTCTCCCTTGTAAGGACCTTTGCGGTTGGATTTAGGGCCCACCTGGGTAATCTGGGATAATCCCTCTGGGGAAATCATTAGTTTAATCACCTCTGTACAGTCCCTTGTTCCTTGTAAGGTGACATTTACAGCTTACAGGGATTAGAACTTGTTATCTTTGGGGTGCCAGTATTTAATCTGCTGTTTTCCAAAACATTAAAGAACATTCTGTTCTTTCTTATAGTAAGTATCTGATGACGTTAGCAAGGGCAATTTATTTAAAGTAGATTATAATAAATGAAAATATAGTTATAAATTCTTACTGTGTACACAATTTCATAAGTTTTTCTGTCTAGGAGTCAAAAAAGAAAGAAAAAATTACCAACATAAAAACTCTCCATGCCCTTTGGAGTATTAAAAACTTTCTTTAATATTTAAGACTTAAAAATACATTTAAAAAATAGAGGCATACAGTATAACTGATTTCATCAAAGACTAGGTTGAATATTATAGAAAAATTATAAAATCTTTAAACATCCAGGAAAAAGGAGAGATGAAGATACACTAGCAGATGGCTGTAACTGCAAAAACAGGGAGAGGAAATACAATGTGAAAGAAAAAAAATACCGATTTGATAGGTAAGTGCGGGCCCAACCTCTGATAGGCCTCTAATATTAGGGAAAAGATTTGTTACCAAAAATTAAATGCGCCATTAAAAACACGAACTAAAATAAGCCTCATTTCCAATTCTGAAACTTGAATGGTGAATTTGATACATTTCCCAAAAAGACAATAAGGCACTAGAATAAAGACAGGTAACAGAGAAAGCCCCCCACTTGCTTCCACATGAGGTGGTAGCTTATGAGGAGATCCATGTGTTAAACAGGCAGGTTTCTCGTCCTCAAAAATGCATAGTGCAGCAAGAAAGGTTAAGATTAAGCAGTACTGACGTCAAGCGCTTTGCAATCCACAAACCAGCTCCTCCAGAATTAGAGGTGGCCGAGCTGTCGCTTGAGAGGGTTGCAGGACAGAGGAGGCTGAGTGAAGAAGACAGAATGTGAATGTTCTGGTTTTGAAAAATTAGAGGAGAATAGAGATGGAAAAATAAGGATAGTGACAGCTAACATTTATCTAGTCACGTGCCAGACACTGACCTACAATTTTTTTTGAATCACTTGTTGGGGAGGAAAATCTTTTCTTCTACCATCTGAAATTCAGTAACTGAGGGCCTGGGAATTAAATTAATGAAAAACAGAGTAACAGGAGAAAGGGCACAAAATTTTTATTAATACTTACATGCACAGGAGTTCATAGAAAAGGAGGAAACTTTAAAAAGCAGTTAGACATGGGGGGAGCTTATATACCCTTTTAACAAAGGAAGGAGGATTTGGGCTTCAAGGGATGATAAATAGTGGGGAGTGATTAGGGCACACTGCAGGAATTAATGGAAGATAAGGGCAGCTTTAGCAAGGTCTGCGCATGCAAACTCATCCCGCTGTGGACTCTCTGCCCTCAATGGAAAGAAAGAGTCACTCTGCTCTCCCTGGTGGGGGGATGGTGCTTCCTCAGAGAAGTTTCTGCCCTGCGTTTAGGTGGATAATGGCAGGTCAGAGAACTCTTCCCAAATTTGCTGATTCTCAATTGCTGTGAGCTCCAAATAATCCTATGCCAAAGTGGCATCTTTGAAAGTGGCATATTCTGACCCACGTCACAATAAATACCTGTGATCCTGATTCCACTATGAAGTAGGCCTGGTTGTTGTGAGGAAACTGAGGAGCAAGGTGATGAGCTAACAGGACTGCCTAAAGGAAAGGCAGCTATCCACTTTGGCTGGGGGTGGAGCAGTGGTGTAGGTATCACCCAGGCAATTTAACACAACAGACGGAGAAACTTCTAAATGCACTGACTGCCCTCCTTGGTTCCATTTGTCAGGGGCACTGGATGGCTCCACCATGCTTTAACTGCTTCCTTTTCCTCCCAAGTGGAAAAACGTTCAAGAAACATTTTAATGAATCGATAAAGCAAATTGAGCAAGTGAGGACAGCAAGAAACAAGAGAAGAAATGAGAGAGGACTGTGACGATGGCAGGAATTAGAGAAAGCCTACTCTGATGCTTCCACGTGCTGTACTCATGACAAAGAAAACATACTCTCGTAAAGTTGTGTAAAATCAGAGCAGCAGTATGATAATAGTCCAAGCTGTGATTTATGACACTATGTAGACCTGGAAAAGCATGACCCAATAGCCTAGGAAGAAAAGGAAGAAAGTGTGTTTGTTCAACACACACACACACACACACACACACACACACACACACACACACACACAGAGTCTCTCTCTGTCTCTCTTTCTCTCTCTCTCTCTCTCTCTCTCTCTCTCTCTCTCTCTCTCTCACTCTTTCTCTCTCTTTCTCACCTAAATGCTGAACTTCAGAGAACTAAGAAGTATCAGGAAGAAAGCACAGACAAACAGAAAGCTCATTAGACTGGAAATCTGGTTTATGTTCTAGTGCTGATAACCAGCTGACAAGGACAGTTCACAGAGTTCAAATTCAGGGATCCAGTACACCCAACTGCTCCATTTGATTTTACACAGCCGAAAAAAATGCTTGAGATCATTGAGCCCTGTCACCAGTACCTCCCATCCTGAGAGAGGTGTGGTTACAGAACACAGATTCAGAGAAGCCAAAATCCATACCTGCTTTGGGAAAACCATGCAATGCCTTCAGCTGACTCATTCAAAACAGGTTGATTATTTGAGTACATAGAAGCCCCCCGTGTTGGCTCTGAGAAGACACAAGACTCTAGATGTCAGAGTTCTTTCCTTTGGGAACATTTTATTAGTTTTATATTGCTCTGTAACAAACTTCCACACATTTGAAAGCTCTAAAAAATATCCATTTGTTAGTTCCCAGTTCTGTAGGTTGGAGTCTTGTGGCTGAGTTCTCTGCTTGGGGCCTTGCTAGGCTGGCTTCAAGGTGCTGGCCATCTGAGCTCTCATCTGGAGACTCTGGGGAAAAATCTGCTTCCACACTTACTCAGGTTGTTGTCGGAATTCATTTCTTTGAAGTTGTAGAACTGACGTTCCCACTTCCTTTCTGGTTGTCAGATGGGGACCGCACTTGGCCCCTGGAGGCCACTCACATTCCCTACCACACAGACCCCTCCATTTCCAAAACAAGCAATGAACAAATCACACTCAGAATGACTCTCTGGCCAGGGAGAGCCCAGCATCGTGAAAGCTCACCGGATTAAGCCAGACCTATGGAGGATAATCTCTCTTTCTTGAAACCAACTGATTTGGACCTTAATTACACCTACAGAGTCCCTTCCTGGAAGCAACTAGATTGGAGCTGGACTGCACACCAGCAGGCAGAGATCTTGGGGCCATCTGAAAATTTTTCCTACCATAAGCATCTGAAAAATATTTACTACATGTTGAATAAATGAGAAAACAAACAAAAAAATTCTGGCACCTCATTGAAATTATCTTCATCAGTGAAAGGCAGCAGAGCTTTGTTATAATCCCATCCCATATTATGTACTTAGGCTTCCATTGCCTGCAAGAGCCTGTACTTGCATTATTTATTTGTTTCCTGCTACAAGTTACTGTGGAGGGCAAGCCCACAAGTAAGTCTTATTTATTATTCCTATTCCCCAGAACTCTTAACGTCTTGTCCAATGTTTTGTCCACTACAAAAAATTACAGTTTCATAGGACTATCTTAGACAAAGTCTTTGGAGACATTGCAACAATGCGGAGAAGACAAATGGGAGATCATGGAACCCAGTAGAAGACCTTGGACCAGGGAAGCTTGGGGCTGGGAGTGCCAACTAACCTGAGAAACTGATTCCCTTGGTAGAGTCAGGGGTCTTTGCCAAGGACCCATCTCTGTGATGTGGCACCAGGCAGGAGGCCTTAGCAGAAGATTCAAAGCCAAATGAATCATATTATTGGTGGTGGGGCAAGTTGTCACTGATGAGATTACTGCTTAGGTGGCAAAGCCCAGTTATCTGCTGGGTGTGTCTGTTGTGTCCTGGATACTGTATGGAATGGCAGCAGTAAAGTTAGTAGCCGGTCATTTGCTATTTTCCCATCACTCCAAGCCTATCGACTAGCTGAACATTAGTCAGGAAAGAGGAGGGTGGGAAGGCTGAGCCTTCCAGGAACCAAATCTGAGGATTGATGAGGGAGGCTTAGGCTGGGTCATAGGATCTTGATGGGGGACTATCCCCTTGGTGTCACCAAGGGCAAGGGGGAGGTGAGAAGAAAAGAGTCCATACAAAATTGACAAGGGTTATTCTGATGGGTCTCACCGCCCCAGGAACTCTGGGTCTTCATGCTTTCTGGGCATTCTATTGACTCCTGAAAGGTGAGCCCAAACCAACCAGAAGCCCATCCACCTGGTTCAAACCTGGGTACCTCTTCTATTAACCAGCTCTCTGCTCAGCCACTTACCACACTGGGCCTCACTTTCCCTGTCAGTTTAATACCAGAGGCTGAGCTCTATGATTTACATCACCCACTCTGGCTATAAATTCTATATTTTATGAAGAGTTTGTGTGTTCTGGACTATATTAAAGAGCCACTCTCTGGGATTAATAACAGTACATGGCAGCCTTTCCATATTCATTCCTTTTTCTACAGTTACTGCCCAATCAGCACTATAAAATATTCAAATCTTAAAATATAATTCATCGAATATATCTTTTCTTAGCGCCAGTTGGAACAGAAGTACATACATCAGTAGTTAATTGCTTGCATGTGGAGCAACAGTTATATGCACATGGGAATAAGCTACAAAAAGTTATTTTAATAGAATGCTATTCACCCAAACAAACTTAATTTGAAATCTGGCACCAAACTAGCACTTTGGCTCATTCAAAACACTTCCATAGTCAACCATGTGAACGATAACCTCCAAAAGGAGTTTATGAAGTAATCGATATGGTAAGACAGAAAGTTAGGGTAGAACTTCATTCACCGTGCTCTGTTTGAGGTATCTAACTGCTCATAGTTAGCTGTGAATTCTTTGGAAAAGGAATCTTTGCAAGACAATTTGTGGCATGGTTTGGGAAGAGCATTATAGCTGGTTTACAGAACCACAGCCTCCTTAGATACCAGCCTAATGAATGGCATGTTTCAGCATAATCAGGCCGAAAAATCTTGGAGTCATTTTTGACTCTTTTCTTCGCTTCGCTGCAATGTCCTTGGCACTCCCCCTTCAAGAGATAACCGGAATCCAACCATCTCTCAACACCTCCTACTCCTTCCACTGTCTGAACCAACAAGGTCTCTCCCTGATGACACCAGCAGCCCACAAACAGATCTCCCTGTTTCTAATTTTGCTTCCCAAGGTCTGTTCCCAACACATCAGCTGGAGCGTTTATCACTTACATCAGCTCAGGTCACTTTTCTGCCTGACCCTTTGGGGTTCTCCATTTCCCACAGAATCAGCCAAAGTTTTTGTAGGGATCCCTCATTTCCTCTACAATCTCCTCTCTTATCCTCTCGCCCACTCGACACCAGCCACACTGGCCTCCAGTTTGTCCTGTGTCCTCTAGCCAGGTCCCTGGGCTCAGGGAGGTCTCCTCTGCACAGACACTCTTCTCTCAGACACCCTCTTGGCCAACCACCTCTCCCCCTTCAAGTGATTGCTAAATTTCATCTTTGTGAGGCTTTCCCCAACCTCTCTATGTGATACTGCAACCCCAAGTCTTCCACCCTAAGGAATCCTAAAACTTCTTATCCAGATCTGTTTTTTTCCCCATAGTATTTAGCAATTTCAATATAAACCATCTATTGATAATCAATGTTGGTTAATTTCTGTCTTCTGCTGGAGTGGAAGTTCTGTGAGGACAGGGGTCTTCGTTGGATTTTCTGAGGCATCTCAAACACATAGAGCAGTGACAGGCAAGTAACATCATTCAGAGAAATTTCATCTTGCACTCATGTGAGGTGAAAATCAAATTGAACAATAAATTTTGGTAGGATATGATAAACCTAAATGTGTTCATTTAGACTTTTTCCTATGTTTCTTCTTCTAAATTGTCTAGCAATTATCCAGGAATGCACCCAGTCAAGAAAATAGGATTCCAGCTAATCTCTGGAATATATTTGTACTGATTGCATCAAAGAACCACACATGCTACCTCTCACATTTTTTTAAATATGGTAGCCTCCCTACCACCAAATGAGCACTTTCTAGATCACACTGATCCCTTGCCTCCTCCCTATAATCTTTAATTTATATATAAATATATTCTGGATAAAGCCTAGACACTACTATAATTTAAGGCTACCTCACTGAATTTGTTTCAGTTCCAGAAGGAACAGATGGCACGTTCAAACTGGAACAATGTGAGGATAAAATAGGATGGGCAGGGTATATTTCTCAATAGAGAAACACAGCTTGCTCCAAATGACCCCACAGAGCAGGAGCTGGAGAGACGGAGTCTGACTCACACTCCACCCTCAGTCCATGTCCTGCTGGGCTCCCCATTAGCTAAGCCCAATCAGGGCCCAGAGAGCAAGAAGGTCCATTGAGGCAGTCCTCAAAGATTGCCCCAAGGGCAGGGAGAAGATGGAGAAGGAGAAAGAGAGGCTGGAAAGAAGCAACAAAGAGAACACACAAAAAAAGAGCGTTGACCCATAGGAAGAGACTCAGCATAACAAAGTGTCAATTCTGCCAGTGGATTTCAGAATTCAGAATACAACTAACATCATAACATAGTGGACATATACATAAGCGTTTTTAATAATAACACTTCTTGTAACCAGTACTTACACTTACCACCTGCAAAAATCAAACAAAAATTCTGATTTTATTCTGTTCTCTTCTATTCTTTACTTTTAAATGCTAGTTGCAACCAATTACATTGACTTCACAGTTTGAAAATCCCTGGCCAAGGCCAATCCCTCCATGGAAAAGGTAAAATCACTCAGACCTTGCAAGGTCAAGAGGCTTGTCCAAATTTATACTATATGTGATCATTTGGTGTGTACACCCATTGGAAAAAAGACCTCATTTCGTCTATCCAAATGTTCTCTTCCAAACCACATGCATACCAGTGTGCTTGGAAAGAAGGAGTTTAGCACTGCAGGTGTTAAGTGACCCTCTATTTAACTATCAGTGGAGAGTTGAGGTCATTACCTCTCTCACAGGGGAGCTCCTTGGGATCTAGGGCTGCCTTCCTCAGGAAGGGTGGCTTCAGGGTGTGCCTGTCCTCGACCCCCAGGTAACGTAGATATTATGATGCCTCTTGAAGGGCACTTGCTGAACACTAGGAAGGTGGCCAATGACAGTTTCTCCATCCTCCTGGATAGAGATTTATGAAGCAACAAAGGTCCTAGTCTGACATCCGCAGAGGAAGGCACTCTTCTAGCAAATGTTTCGCCCTGGAGAAGCTGGCTTTGATGACTTTGAAAAAGAGCAGAACTCACTTGCTCCCTCTTTGGCAGGAGTTTGTGCATTTCACTCATTTCAAGTCAGGACTAATAGTGCTAATGATTTTGAAGGAAACCTAAATGATTCCTTTATGCCTGGCCTGGATTGGCCAGGGCTCCACTTACAACCCACAACATGCTCACACATTCCATAGAAAAATAAATACCAGCATAACCATGTCTGTGCCACGCCACTTAAAATGGCCATTTTCTTAAGTACTCATTTTAAAAGCAACTTTGTTATTTCAGCATCTGCCAGTTGAAAGCTTGCTTTTTGTGTCTCTAGTGTGATGTTTTCATTGCAGGGACAAAAATAAAACATTAACTCGTTCAAGAGCTGGAGAGCTGATGGATGCTTAAGAAAAAAAATGAAGCCAGGGGAAAATGCATCACCGCTGCTGGCTTGGATCTCTGTCGGAGTTTCCACACGTGTGAATCTTTTGCTTCCCACAAACCCCCTCCCCCAACCCCATGGTTAGACTGAATTGTGGTCCCTTCAGATGTCCTGCCCAAATTCCTGGGCAGCTATCGATCAAAGAACTCTTCCCTGGGCAGAAGATTCATTGTCCTCTGCCCGCGACATTTTCCTTGCTCCAGAAACCCTGCAATGATATTCCTTCCCATGCACCAGTGTTTATGAAGTTCTCCTGCATGCTAGGCGGGTGTGGGTACGAACAGGTGTGTGCGTGTAGACTGTGGAGATCGGGAGAGGGCAAGATGAATAAAATACAGTCAATCCTTTAAGGAAGTTATAATTCAGAAGCCAAGGTGAGACAGAACGGCCGAAAAGCAGCATCACAATCCAAGGCAGCTGTGATTCAGTGGATTTCAGAAGACTGTGACTGAGCAAAGCAGTCTTGTGTCTCCCCATGCCCAACACCAGCCCCTTCCACCTTCGGTTGATTTTTCTTGCATCGGTGTCAGGTCGGCATGACGAATGCCTTACCACTTTGCTTCCTGATCACCAAAGAGGCAACCACGGTTATTAATGACAGCTGCTGTGTGTGCAGGTCATGGCCTCTCTCAGAGCTGGAAACGTCCACGGCACGCACACTCTTCTTCCACCAGACCACCAGTGGTCACCCAATTGTATTTGGGAATTAATTTGAGATTTTTTTTCCTCCAAGAAATGATGGGGAAAGTGTAACATTTATTTTTTTAGTTAATGTTTTTTTAAAATATTAGAATAGTTTTAGATTTACAGAAAAGTTGGAGTGATAGTATTAGAGAGTTCGTGTATCCATCACACCCAGTTTCCCCTGTTGTTAACATCTTACATTGCCATGTGCATTTGCTATAACTAATTAGCCAATATTGATAAATTACTATCAACTAAAACCAGACTCTATTTATATTCCTTTGATATTTGCCTATATCCCCTCCAGGATAACACTTTACGTATAGTCATCCTGTTCTCTTAAGCACCTCTTGGCCATGACAGTTTCTGAGATTTGTTTGTTTGCTTGTTTTTGATGACCTTGATAGTTTTGGGGAATATTGGTCAGGTATTTTTGTAGAATGTCTTTCAATTTGGATTTGTCTGATTTTTTTTTTTTCCTCATAGCTAGATTAGGTGTTCTATTTACTTTTGGGGACATAAATAGTATACAAATGTTTCCTGTCTATACATAGATCAAACATGTTGTACTGAAAGATATGTATGTTCTATGAAGTTTGGGTGTTGAAAAACAATAGATGCTCTACAGAAAACATGTTCATTGCTCAGGACATATCCATGCAGAGTGACTCACAGTAAACTACACCATATGTGGTTCCTTACACTCGTAGAGGAAATAGACTTTGGCTACCCTAGGTACATCTGAAAGTTTCTTTATTTTAGCATCCCAGATAACTATAATGTTAGCCATATATATTACTTGGTATACTTTAGGTATCTGCTGTAACTAACAATCTAAAATTTTCAGTGACTTACCAAGATCAAAATATATTTCTCACTCATGCCATAAAGGCAGGACTTTCAGGTGGGGTTGTTCTCTTTCCAGGGTTGTCTTTTTCTTTCTGAATCTATCATCCCATAGGGCTTTACAGTTCTCATCTGTATCAGTTAGTGGACAAGATAAGAGAGAACATGGAGAATTAGGCAGAAGGTTCTTAGGGGCTAGACTGAGAAATGGCATGAATTGCTCCTGCCCACATTTCATTGGCCAGAACTCAGTCACCTGACCCTACTCAACTGCAAGGGAGGCTGGGAAATGTGCTCCAGCTCTCCTAGCAGGAAGGAAAATAGTGGGGAGTGTGTGCACACATAGCAGGCTCTACCACTCTATGACTTTATGTCATACCAAATTTCCAGTAGATAAAAGGGGGGGAAATGACTTGGAGGATGCATGCTGTCCTTTTCTTTCAGATACTCCTGTTTTGATTGTGTTAGTCTTCTCTGAGGATTCTATAGAGGGTATCTTCTGTACATATTCATCACCACACTGATACTTCCTTAAATGCTGAAGTCCACCCTTTAAAGCAACACAGAGAGAGAAGGGTGAAGAGGTGGAAACTGGGGAGAATTAGCTCATCAAACAAATATGCCTTGCACCAAATATATATAAAATTATTAAACCAGATGATTGGAAGTAACAGCTTATTACCCACATTTATGGAAACAGGAACCAACCAGAGACTCATAAAAGATAGCTGAATCTAAAAACATGTCTCAAGCCAAAGTCAAATTCTAATATATACCTTTCTCGAGAAGAATGAACTGGGTCTCTCTTTCCCCAACAGAACTACTCTCCCTTTCATTTTTTTTAATGACCTTCCTCAATCTGAGCTATAGTATGTCTGGATGCTAATTGTCTAGTAGTCTAGACAGTGATGATATTATGACCAAGTTATGCACAGATAATCACTGTGTCACTGTTTCCAAAGCTGCCTACACATATTGCTTCACTGGACACACTTGGCATGTGCAATTATTCTCTTGATATTTATTTTCACCATGTAAGTAGAGAGTGCTTACTTAATCAAACCATCCAGTGAACCAAGCAGTTTTTTAAAAAAAAAATTCAAATGAAATATGAGAGTCTTGAAGCTAAGAGAAAAAATACTGTTAATGCGCTTCATGCTCTTCTGTATTCTGGGGCAATGAACCCTATGTAATTTTTCTTTCTTTGTTCACCAGGGATAGACCTTGCCTACATCCCTCCAATTCTTCTACAAAGCATTCCTATCCAGATAGATTGGCTTGCCCAAAGCCATTCTGATAAAGAAGTTCCAGGATTCTCTGGAGGTGTCTTTAATGCAGCCTGAGACAATGCACAGGTTACAGTAAAATGAACAGCTACTTGGCTTCCTGGCTTATTCAAAATGAAGCATTTGTTTTTAAAAACCACCATCATAATGAAGCATATGAGCAGTGATGTCATGACATCCCTTCACCCCACCTGAAGCAGGGAGACTAAAATCAATGCAGAAATGAAAAACAATACGGTTGGGAAAGTGGGAGGATGTTCCAGACACAGTGGATAACAAGGTTTATTTTTGGCATGGAAAGAAAAAATGATCAAAGGGACCTGGAAGAAGTTTGTTTGGCCAAGGAAAAGGCATAGACAGGAGTAACAGGCAGACACTCAGGCTTGGCAAAGGGGTGGGTGTTGATACAGCATGCCTTTGAGGACAGTTTATAGGTTCTGGTGTACTGTTTTACATGCTATTTCCACCATTATAATCAGCCCCAGAGTTATTGTGTTACCTAAGGAGCCTCATTAAATAAAAATCTGTGGCTGGGAGGGGCAAAATGGAACCTTCCCTCACTCCTGTGACAGCAGCCTGCTTGTTCTCTCACCTAACAAAAATTCACCTGTGCAGGTTCTGAGCTCAGGCATCTTCCAGGACAGGCGGGGTAGCCCAAAAGGGAAGGTGGTAAAGTAGGGTGTAGTGGGTGCCTGGGAGACTGGAAGAGGCTTTCATGCGCCTTCTGGAAGGGGAGGGTACAGGTCATCAGTTACAAGTTTGCTTTGCTTCATGATTCTGAGTGAAGCCAGCCCTTCCCACAAGTGATGGGTTGAATTGGGACCCCCACCTCCGAAAGATCTTAAGCACATAGTTCAATGGTACAAAGCACATCCACCACGTTGCACAACCATCACTACCAGCCATCTCCATAACTTTCTGATTGTTCCAAACAGAAACTTTATATCCATTAAACACTAACTCTCCATGTTCCCTCCCTGCAGCCCCTGGAAACCACCATTCTATTTTCTGTCTTTATAAATTTGACTAATCTAGATACCTCGCATAAGTGAAATCACTCAGTATTTGTCCTCCTGGGTCTGGTGTCTTTCAATTAGCAAAATGTCCTCAAGGTTCACTCATGTTGTAGCATGTGGTCAGTACTTACTTCCTTTCTGTGGCTGAGTAATACTCTATTGTACGCACAGACCACATTTTGTTTATCCATTTGTCTATTGGTGGACACAGGCTGCTTCCATATTTTAGCTGTTGTGAATAATGCTGCCATGCATATGTGTGTCCAACTATCTCCTAATTCTCAAAATATTTCACTTTTATCCCTGTTCCATCTCTTTAACTCCTTCATCTCTTCCTTGCTTCCTTGTACTTGGACTGATCCCTGGACCAGGATCCCTCTTACCTTCCTACAACCACCACCTCTATTGTACACTTTCCATCCTCAGTAATGCCCTTTTCAGGGTAGTTCTTGCCAGTGAGGACTGCAGAGTGTCTGTGTACACATTTCAGTGAGATGGGATTTGGGGGAAGAAGCTGATGGCTAGTGGCTAGTAACTAGTTTTCACAGGAGGCTTCTCTTCCATCCTTGGAATATATCCCAAGTTCAAGATAACCATACAATTTATCATCCAATAAATTGGGATACTTTTTCCAAGTGAAAGCAAACATATGAACAGTTGCCCCAGAAACAACTGGCTGGAATTGGGGACTGTCTGGGCAAAAGGACGTGTGCCTACCTGCCAAGGCTCACTTCTAAACCTCACTCCAAGCCCACTCCCTCAGCCTGAAGGACCCACACAGCATCTTGGTTATTCCCTCCTGGGAATTCCAAATGGGATATAATCTCTTCAAACATGTAATTTGTGATTATAAAATCCCAAGCTACCAAGTAACATGAGATGGATATTGTGCCCAAGTTACTGATGCATAATATGTAATTATTCATTCTCCCTACCTTTTTTCCTCCTGAACATGGCAGAGATAGGTAACGTGAGCCCACATACCTATGAAAAATATATTGTTCATCATATCACTTGTGGAGAATCAAAACTTGTTTTATTAGCCTATTGTACTTTCTCCTCCTTGTAGCATTTTTATTTTGGGAGAAACTAGTTTTTGCTGGCCTGAAGAATAATCTCACACAAATAGCACAAGTATTCTCCGCTAGGAATAGCAAACACTTACCTCTGAAGGGGGAAAATTCTAGCTTCTATTTATTTATACTTGCTTTTTCTCCTCAACAATTGCAGTTCTCTATAATTTAAATGTCTGCAAAAATAGCAGTTATGTAAACATTAATGCATAAAAAACTATCATTTCAATGTAGCCTGCAAATCCTAGAAGCTGAACATTAAGGAATCATGAGATTTTTCCTCTAAGTAAGGGAAGGGAATTCACAATCTTTTTATCCCTAAAACGTACCCTTCAAAGCTTTTCAAGTTCAAATTGTTGAGCAGGCCTGAATTACCATTAGTATTGCATTTTGGTAAATGTTCATTTTCCATCTGCCTCTGATGAGATGCACTTTTTCTTACCCATGGCAGACTTATTTTATTTTTATATTTGCTGGTTTTCCAGTGTTAAGCATAGAGTCTTTCTTTCTCTTTCAACACAAATATTCCTTTTCTAACCATAATATAATACATACCTTTATCCCAACAAGGCTAGCTTTGAAAAAAATCTTCAATTATCCCATTGGCTTTCATAAAATCATAGCTATGTACCCACAACGTGGAAAAAATATCCTCACATGCTGAGCAAAAATTCTTTCCCAGGAAAGTTCATGAAATTATGATAAGACTGATGCAATTCTAGAAGGTGTTGGCCCAACAGAAGAAAAAGACAAGTGAAGATATAAGGAGTAGGGTGGTAGAGAAATTTACAGAAGGCAAAGCACAGGTGAGCTCTTTGCCTGTGGGTACCAGGACCCCCAGCCTGGAGCAGGGATCTCTCATATGACTGCCCAAAGCTACAATCCACAATAGCCCACAGTCTGGCCTTATACCAAAGCACGATTTTCTCCTTGAAATCCTTGGATTTATCTAGAACTCCAAACTGAGCTCCCACCATGTGTAAGACACTATGCTAGATACAAACATTTACCCAAAAGAGTGGATAGTCTAATGGGGAGGAAGACATGTCACCGATAACCACAGAATCTAACAACAGAGGAGATAGTGAGACAGCATGCAGAGACTGGAGAGCTAGTTTTGCCCAGGGAAGTGGAGAGAGCTTCATAGAAGGGCTACCCTTTGAGTTGGACCTTAAATGATAAGCAAGAAGACAGCTGGTATATCAGGCTAGTGGCCAAAGGAATGTGGAAGAACATTCCAATCATCCTGATGGAAAACCCAGAGGTCTAATGCTTGAACTACCCAAAGACAAATCCATACTCTCTTAAGACTAGAGCTAAGGCTACAGTAAATAAGGGGAAAGATAACAGATTACAGGAAAGATAGGTTGGAATCAGATTATAACTTAAGTTACAATTTTATAAATAAATGAATAAATGAGTGAATTTTTGTTTTTTTTAAAGATTCTTCCCTCTTGGAAGTATTCGGAAAGGAATGTTTAATGGTCTCAAAGAGGTAGCTCATTTTATTGGTGGTGTTATGGGTATTACGTCCTCCCAAAATTCATACTTTGAAATCCTAACCCCCCAATGTGATGGTATTTGGAGATGGGGACTTGGGAAGTAATTTGGGTTAGATGAGCTAACGAGGGTGGGGCCTTCATCAGGGATTAGTGCCTTTATATGAAGAGACACCAAAGAGCTTCCTCTCTATTTATTTCTAACATGTAAGGACACAGCAAGAAGGTGGCTGTCTGCAGGCCAGGAAAAGAGCCCTCACCAGGATGTCGCAGCCTATGGAAACATGAGAAAATAAATTTTTGTTATTTTAGCCACCCAATATATGGTATTTTATGGCAGCTTGAGCAGACTTAGATGGTGGAGCTACTTTGTTAACAATATTTTGAAATTGATAATAGTGAACTTTATACTGAGAATTTAGAAAGGAAAGTGTCTAAACAGCTAAAATATTCCAAAAATGGAACAATAGCTTTTCTGAAGACCACAGATAAGAGATCACGTTGTTCAATAGTTTGAAAGCCACTTATAGGAAGAATTAACTTACTAAAAGAGAGCACCAATTTTTGTTTAATTATAAAGTAGATAGCTGAGAAATATGGCTAAATAAACTGAAATATGTGAGGAGACAGTGACCCATGTTTCTTAGAACACAGGTAATTTTCCAACAGACATTAAAGGGGAAGTGATGAAACTTCAGCAAATATTGGATTGACTCATACAAATTTTTTAAAACTTTTTTTTGCAAGTGAATCACACAAAATTGACATTTTGGTAGGCAAAGCTGATCTCATAAGAGCAGTTTCATATGGTTTAAGATAATACTAAATGATGTTGCTATAATTAGATTCTTAACATATGAGTTTTATGTAATTTATTACATTTTATAGTGATAGAAAAATAAGCTATTAACTGAACACAAATTAGTCCTTAGGGTAGCTTTTTAGAATTTAATTATTTTTTAAGACTGTGATAAACCAGATCACTAGTAATAATAAAACGGATAATTATGAAATTAACAGAATTTTATCCTTGGCTATATTTCAGGGAGTAATTTCTCAGAAAAGAAAATTAAATGCTATTTGGGATAAATTATTTAATTTCAAGGTTATTGCCTTGCAATTGATTTCTTTTTAAGAGGAAAATAAGCTGAATTTATATTAAAAGTAAGCAATTGTATTTTTATGCCAGTGGAAAAAATATTTCTTGTTTTAAATAACCACAAGATCGTTAAGTTATATTCTTTGTGTAATATGGGTCCCAACCCAAGGTTTTAAACTCTATTTACAGTTTCCCTCTTAATACAAGATATTTTTGGAAGGTATTCTAATTTTTCCCACAAAAATATTATTTCTTTCTCTAAGTGAAAATTTATAAAAACTATACTTTCCTTAGTATATTTGGTAAGTAAGGCCCAGAGCCAATCAAATCTAATTCTGTCCATAAAAAAATATTTTAAATACACACACCCTGGTATGCACACATACATGCACACACATACACAGAGGCATGTGTGCTGCACACACACACACACACACACACACACACACACATACACACAGTATCGACAAGAAATAGCATGCCCAATAGCTCTTTTTTTGGTTAGCAAAGAAAATCCTTTCTGATCAACAGTAGCACTAACTTAATTGTAAACTTTTCTTTAAGAATTTCTATTTTAATTTTTATTATTTTAAAGACTACTTCATTCTTAAATAGGTAATAATATACATGTGGAAAAAATGTAAAAGGAAAAAAAGGATAAGTGGTAAAAATTGAGATTCCTTCTAAACCTCAAGTCTCCCAGTTCCTTTCTTCAGAGTTAACTACTGTGAACATGTTTCGAGAACCATCCCAGACATATTACATAACACTTTAGCAGCTATTACAGCACTGCCCAGTGGAATTGTAATGCAATCCACACATGCAAGTGAAAATTTTCTAGTAGCTACATTTTAAAGGTGGAAAGAAACAGGTTAAATTAAATTTAATATTTTATTTTATTTAACCCAATATAGTCAAAATATTATTTCAACATGTAAAAAAAATATAAAAATATTAATTAGAGATTTTTACATTCTTTTTTTCCCTATTGAGACTATGAAATTCAGTGTATAGTTTATACTCAGCACATCTCAATTCGGACCACCCACATTTTAGCGTGAAGAGTGGTCAATATGGTGGATAGCACAGTTCCATAAAGTTCTAGAAGGCATAAGAATCTTTAAAAAAAATGGTAGAATCATTTTTAAAAAATGTTTGCCTACCATATACGTTGCTATCTTCTTACTATTTCAAACATTGTTAGAGTTACACGCCTACAGTATACTGGCACTATAAAAAATAGAAAATACAGAGAAAAAAATTTAAATTATCTACAGTCCTATTTTAGAATTTTTGTACAAGGATAGTTCTAAATCTCAAGGAATAAGTATATAATATAAACAAATTTTATTCAAAAACACTGAAGTCTTCACTAAGTTGTATACCTTAAATACGTACAGCATTTGGATGTCAATTATACCTAAAGTGTTTTTTCAAAAGAGGGAATAATTAAAACCACCATTTCCCAAGCCAAAATCAAACAAAAAAATCTTGCAACTTGTAGGTCTGAGAGTGCTACCTAAGATGTGAGTTAAAATTCTTATTGTGAGGTAAGGGACTTCACTAACCAATAATAAATGTATACTTTTTGTTTGAAATGTGAAATCTCTCTCTGTCTCTCTGTCTCTCTGTCTCTCTCTCTCTTCCCCTCTCTCTGGTCTGGTTTCTTACCGTCCATATGGAAAGCCAATGGGGGATATTGTCAGCAACTGCTTTTTGGTGTTGGTTTATTGTTTTACTTTATTTTAGGTTGGGTGGGAGAGCCACGTAGTACATTTGCTTGGAGAAATAACATGCTTTGGCTTTGAAAACAAGAGTAAGCAGGTTTAGTCTTTGCCTGCAGCCAACTTATGCCTTCATACAGCTGTGTTTGGATATGTAGATAGGGCATAGAAATTTGGAAAATTACCACGTGAAATTATTGTTTATCTTTTCTTCTCAAGGGAACAAAGTTTTGAATAAGCTTTTCATTGATGAATAAAAATCTCAGTGTCTAGTTAACTATGAAGCATGCAACATAAAATCATGTGAGTCTGTGCCATGGAAAGAACACCGGGCCCGGATTCAGGAATGTTCTGTGTCAGTCCTCACTC
The DNA here is from genome assembly GCA_963574885.1 of Lepilemur ruficaudatus. Taxonomy (NCBI): domain Eukaryota; kingdom Metazoa; phylum Chordata; class Mammalia; order Primates; family Lepilemuridae; genus Lepilemur; species Lepilemur ruficaudatus. The sequence continues at coordinate 25,849 of CAUYRT010053207.1, forward strand.
TATCCCCGGCAAACTTCTGGTGTGATCTGGAGACGCCCACTTACCTGCTGGGCCTCAATGCCCCGCTCCGTGGATTAGAAGGCGGGACCAGGAATTTGTGCAAGAATCCTACAGTTCTTCTTGCCATATATCTGGCCGATGTTTTTAAAACCTTCCTTTCAAAATAACTATTTTTAATCTTAGTTTCAAAAAATGTGTATGTACAAAAGTACTGCTAGATAAATTTTTTTCTGTCATCTCCTTATGGTTTATAGCAGGGATTGGCAAAATACAACTTCCAGGGCCAAATGTTTCTGTGCGGCCCTTGAGCTAAGCATAGTTTTTATATTTTAAATGGTTGGGGGGAAAAATCAGAAAAAGAAGAATATTTCATTACACATGAAAATTACATGAAATTCAAATGGCAGGGTTCGTAAATAAAGTTTTATTGGAAAACAACTGTACTTATTGTTTATAATATATTGACTGTGGTTGCTTTTAAGCTACATCAGTCAAGTTGAGCAGTTGTAAAAGAGACCCTAGGGCTCCCAGACACTAAAATATTTACTGTCTGACCCTATACTGAAATAGTTTGCTGCCCCTTGATTTATAGTGTTTGCAAACAACTGCTAATGTGCAGAAAGAAGAGTTAACCTTTCCTAAGGCACTTAGAATATGCCAGGCATTGTGCTAAGTGATGCAGTTGGTTTTTCTAAGGTATGACCACCTTATGCAATATGTAGTTATATCAGCCCCAATTTGGTGGGTGCAATAAATCGGGCTTGCCCATATCTTGCCAGGTTGCAGGAAAGTGGCAGAATTAGGATTCGATTCCAGGTCCAGCTGATGCAGAGCCGGTGTCTTTACCTTCTGTTGCAGAACATGGACCTTCCTCCTCCCTTTGCTCAAAAGATGTGGATGCTTTTTTGGCAATGCAGAAAGGGCCAATCTGCATTAGGGAATGCCTACTGCCGAAGTTATTGATGCCTTTAGGACTATGAAAAAGAATTTACAATTATGAATTCCACGTAAATCCACCCATCTGCAGAATGTGTAGCAATGCAAAAGCAAAAAGTTAAAGAAAGTCATTTCTTCAAAATAGCAAATGCCACACTACAATATTTCAGCAGCAGAGTGGTCTACTCAGTGGTTCCAAACTGCCAGCCAATAAGCCCCTGGCCGTTCTTGATAAAATTGTTACTGGTATAGAGTAAAATAAAAAACAATAAAGACAATTTACTGAGTTTTTCATGGAACTAACTAAATTATTCAGCTTAAAGATAGTGTTACGTTGTGAGATTATACACTCTCAAAATATAAAATATAATCTCTGTTATGAATAATTGTACCATACCTTAGGCTTTTTTCTTTATTTAATTAACAAAATTAAAGAATAGACAGCCCTGTTTTGGGCTTGTATTTTATTTTACTTTGTTTTATCTTTAAATTCTTGGTCTGTGCAATCCTAAATGTGGGAACCTCTGGTTTCCATGTCCTTGGACCCAATAATTCAATTTCTAGGAAATTATCCCCTGGAAATAATGTGTCCCATCATAAACAGTCTACAGATAAAAATACAAACTGCAAATACACACATTAGCAAACAGCAAAATTTCAAAATAAAATTAGGCAATGTTTAAATTACAGTATTAGTCATATGATAAAACAGCATGTGGTCATTAAAAATCTCTTGTGTAATGTATCTAATGGCATGGGAAATGTTCACAATACAATGGTAAGGGGTAAAAAAAGAAATGAAATTCTCTATATAAAATATATAGAGATTGCAACTTTATGAAAATTGTGTATGCATAATATATGGAGAAAAATATCTCTAAATGTAGTCACAGGTCAAAAATGTTTTACTCAGCTGTTCTCTTTACCAACCAGTCTGGGCTTTCTCATACGTAGCCATAATTACATATGAAATCTGGCTTTTGGTGCTTTTGCCTTCCGTTTTCTCTTCCATTCCTCTCATTGTTTTTCTTTTTACTGCTGTGTCCTGGGAGAGCTCTAATGTCGATGCTAGTTTCTGAGGCACTGTTGTGCAGTTCACAGCGTATAATGAGTCTTTGATTCTGTGTGACATTTGGTTTCTTTTTGATCCTTCCTCTTGTGCCTGTCAATGTCATCACAGCTTAGCACAGTAGGTGCTTAGTTAATGATTTTAAATGAATGGAATAATAAGAACACTGCCAGATCTCTGCAGGGTTACCCTGGCATAAATGCACTCATCCAGTCATCTAGTCAACATTCATCCGTGGACTGCTACGTTCTGGGCACCGTGCTCCACCTAGTAGCTTTCATGCCTTCCTCCTTCAACATAGGTCCCAAAGTAACATTACTCTACAACTGTTCTAGGTAGTACCTACTTTATTTAACAAATACATCTAAAATAAACCATGGCTACTCAGCATGTTAACATGCTATAGTTTTGCAAGAATCAAAATTTGAAATCCATCAAGTCCCTTGGAAAAATAAACTTCATCTGAAAGTTGATTGGTTGTTGCTTTTAAATTAAGTATAGCTTTCAAAACAGAAGTTGCCATAACTTCCCCTTCTTAATTAATAGGGTATGAATAGAAAAGTGATCAATTTAAAAAATACTTTCCTGAAAAATGATTTGACAGCATCATGGAAGTACCCCGGTACTGTGTCAGTCTAATTCTCAAAGCTTTTTGAAAACAATGAAAAATCTCCAGAGAAAAATATTTTAGGAAATTTTTAAAAATATATTCTGGGTTATACAAATTATATGTGCTAATTTTTAAAAATAAGAAAATATTAATGACCATAAACAAAGGAAATAAAAACCAATCCATAATTACACCACTCCTAACACAATTAAATGAACATCATTACAATACATAACTGTAATTTCTCCAAATAATGTTAATATCTATTAATATTTTGCTATATGAAAATGTCATTTCTTGTTATTATAAACAATTCTGTAAGAATATTATTTTGACAAAATATTTTGTATATCTTTGTTCCCTTAAAATAAATATAAAAGTGAGATTTTTTCAGGTCGAGGTTAGATTTTGAAATTCTTTTGATTTAAATGTTTCATATATTTTCTCCAGCCATTGAGGACTATAAAAATATTAACTATGATCATCTTGTGTAGACTTGTATGGATATTTTGCATTCTTTTCTAATTTTCACAATTCAATTAGAAAGATAATTTCACCGCAGATCAAGAATCTTTTTGATGACAAAATGTTTATTTTTACCTAAAAGAGGATTATGATGATGTCACATCTTAAGTTAGGTACAAAAATTCTCTCTATTTACATTGTTTAGCAGAAAAGTAGTTTGAAAATGTAGGGTGGAGATAAGTCGAGTGAGTTAACAGTACCAACACTATTTTAGCTGTCTCACTGAAGAGACATTCCAAAATCTTGCCGCACAAGAAATACTTTAAAAGTTGGCCTTAAATTTAATCCCATAGGAGTGGGGCTTGGCAAGCGAGTCAGCGCCTTTCTTGTAACCCTAAGAAGTTCACAGATTCCAGTAAGCTTCCATGCATTTTGCAATCCACAGTCTACCTCATGACTCTTTCTTTCTTTTGAGTGCATGAAATTTTCCAATTTTCCTAAAATATCATACAAATCCTTTAAGTGCCATCTATCTCCCAGTCGTAAAAGTACCATTTCAATTCACAGTCTCCAAAAGTCCATAAAGCTTCCCCTCCCCAAGGGAAGGGGAGACAGATCTGGAATCACTTTATGAAGTGTACCTAATAATAATATGACAACAACATGCCACGTTATCATAGCTCACACTGAGCTGAGACAGGCTGGTCAGGACTTGGCTATCTTTGAAACAAAATCACATTCTTCAGGAAGTGGTGTTGGTAACTCAATAAGCAGCAGCTGTTCCTGGGTCTTTGAAAAAATGTTTCATCATTTGACCAGTATTCAGTATCCAGTGTTATGTGTCATTATAACTGAGGTCCAACATGGAAAACTCTCGTCTTCATAATGATGGAAAACCTCTGGATAAATAGACGTGAAAAAAAATTTGCTCTTAATCTGAAGACCCTATCTCAATTTAAATGTACTCTGTTCACATCAATTTCTCTGCAATGTTAATTTGCACTTATTACCCAGAAATTCCATAGACATAAAATGATCGCTCCGTTCCTTCCAATCTTATAATGAGTGTTCCATCCCTGGGCCATTTAAAAGCTTTCTAAAGACCCTTTTAAAATGAAAGGTGATATCACTGAATGTAATGTTTATTTACAAGATAGTGTGATCCCAGGCTTCCAGAATGCTCAGTATAAATAACAACCCAGAAACACGCACTGCATGGAATAGAAATTTGAGCCCATCCATTTTACATGATCCTGCCAAGGACAGTGTAGAATGCTAATGATGCTAATGAGAATTTGATGTTGACGGAAGATTCATTTGTAAATAAAAATGGCCAGAAAGATTATTAAATCGGGGGATAGTTTGTCAATACCCACCCCACATTAGGTCTCACTATCAAGATGATCAACCGCACTTTCACTAACAAGAATAAATAACAATTACGATTCCGTGTTGCACTTATGTAGCACTTTTCATCGGTGGAACTAAAAAGACATGTATTAAGTTATCTTCAGAGTCCTTGACAGCCTGGGCTTGAAGTATCTACTTGGAGGAAGAGTCTAAATCAACATCATGTTCATCGTTGTGCCGAAATGGCTTTAGCCATGCTTGCTCAACCGGTGATGTCTCTTACCGCGTACGCCCAGGTGACGCGGACAGGAGGAGGTTGGCGCAGTTCAGACTGCGCCTCCAGCCTGGTTCTCCCTTGTGCCCTTTTTCTGCCAAGATATCTACGGAGCTGACAAGCTTAGGGCTTATGCAATCCAAATACAGTTGATGAAATGTGTACGCTTCATTCCTTAATTAAGGTCAGTAGAGGTCTCTACCCATATCTTGGAACGTTATTTATTTATTATCTGTGCACTCTGAACTTGGAAATGATTATATTTAGAAGTATGACTGGTTGGGATATGGCAAAGTCATAACATGTAACCAAAATGTTTGTGCGCCCATAATTTCCTGAAATAATAATAATAAAAAAAGAAGTATGGCTCGTAAAACTCTTCCATGATTTTTTTAAATTATTATTTATTTCAGGACATTAGGGGATTGCAAACGTTTTGGTTACATAAATTGCTTTTGTACCGTTTGAGTCAAAGTTGTAAGTGTGCCCATCACCCAGATAGTGAGCATTGTACCCATTAGGTGTGAATTTACCCATTCCTTCCTCTCCCTCCCACCTGCTTGATTTCCAATGAATGTTATTTCCATATGTGAACATAGTGTTGATCATTAGTTCCAATTTAATGGTGAGTGCCTGTGATGTTTGTTTTTCCAATCTGTGATACTTCACTTAGAAGAATGGGCTCCAGTTCCATCCCGGTTAATATGAAAAGGCAGAACAGTTAATTCTTCTTTTTTTTTAAATATAGCTTTAGTGGTAGGAATACAAATGGAATGACAATTCCTAAACTAGTGTGTGTGTGTTCTCTTCTATTTTGACAGGTGACAACTGTCCCAGACTCTGGTACAATATTACAGAAATTTTAATTCAGACCAGCCTACCATACGAATAGCTATGGTGCTGGCATCTGATACAGTTACTAATAGTCTCCCCAGCATCAAAGATTGAAATATTTCTAGTGATAGAAGAGAAAACTAACCCAGAGAGCTGTGTAGGTCATATTTTCGCCATTCTCCTTTAAGAGAGACAGAGGCAACCGTGAGCCCACGGATAGGTCAACAAATCATACTCTGGTGGGAGTGAAAATGAAGACACTTATCAAGGGTGGTGGGAAAAAATGAAGAAATAGAAAAAAGTGGACTCAAAGAAAGCAAGGTACCTGCTTCAACTGTGCGGAGGGCCACGATTTGGGAAAGGGTGAAGCTTGACTGGTACCACCCAGAAGAGGCAGAGACGGAGCCAGTGTGAGAACACCAGCTGGGGGACATTTCAGTTCCCAGTGACAAAGCTGAAGTCGTGATTGTCCAATGGAGTTGCCTTATCCAGAACGAGAAGGGAAAGAAGGCCCAGGTATAATCACTGCATATTCGCTAATTCCACGAATGTTTACTTAGCACTTACTCTGTCGAGCACCAGGCAAGATGCTGGACACACAATGGCGAGAAGAGATGGGCACGGTGGGTGCCATCTTGGATCTGACAGTCTGATGGGGGAGGGAGGTAAGACCCTGGGCCTGAATGCAGAGACACAGCTCCTGTCGGGGGACAGTGGGTGGACTGTGGGGTTGACCTAGTGTGGAGTTCAGAGACACCCCCCCTGAGAAAGAAACACTTAAGCTGAGATTGGAGTAGAGGAAGTGGTATGCTAGGTTAAGGCGAAGGGGTGCGATGAGGATCACAGAGAGTGGGATTCCAGTGTGAAGAAATGGAAGAACCAGGGGGTAGTAAAAGTCAGAGCACTTTCAGGTCATGTTTAGGAATTTTGTCTTATTTTAGGAAACATGGGAAGACATTAAAGATGTTGCTATGGTTTGAATGTGTTCCCTGAAAAGCATGTGTTGGAAACTTAATCCCCAATGCAACAGTGTTGGGAGGTGGGGCCTGGAGGGAGGTGTTTCCATCACGAGGCCTCCACCCTCATGAGTGGTTTAATGCAGAATATAAAAGGGCTCAAGGCTGCAGGTTCAGTCCCTTGTTGGCTCTTGTCACTCTTTTGCCCTTGCACTGTCCGCCCTGAGTGCAGACATCCCTGATGGGATGACGGAGCTTGAAGGCCCTCACCAGACACAGGCAAAGCATCCTTCTTCGAGAGGGAGGGGTGCTGACCTGGTCACATTTGTACTTTGAAAAAGTCACTTTGGCCGTGGAATGGAGAGCGAGTGGAACAGGCTCCAAGGAGGCAGAAGGGGCCTGCCCTGACGTCAGACGCTACCGCACCTAGAATGTCAATGTCCTGTATTTGAAGTTCACAACCTTTGCTTCAGGCACTTTAAACATTCAACATATTTAACAATATTTTGAAAATAGAAATTCTATTTTGTATCATTATTATCAATCTGTTAACTTTTCAGTGCCTCTGATATTACCACTGTGGTTGCCAAAAATATTTCCTTTTGATTTCAGGAATATTATTTTGTATTCTCAGCTATGTAAACATAAAATAATTAAACTATGTGATAAGGTATTCCATGAATTATCAAAATAATCACAAGGGAACACAGTATTTATTTATTTATACCAATTATTGTCTTACATAGCTGTATACCGGCTTTCACAAAATAACAAAATGAAATTAACCTGAAAGATAAGCTGTTTATAAATCTATAACATTTAGGAGTAGCTCAAATCTCCTCACCTCCGTATCCACAGCATTTCCTGTGATGACATACACCTAGTGCATTAATGAAGCAAGGCCACAATAGCTTTGACATAGAATCATATCAAAAATAAATGTGTTTATGAAGGTTTTAGGGAACAGAGTTTGGAGAAGTAAAGAAGAAGTAGCTATAATTCAAAAGTATTTTCTATAAGTGCCCAGAAAACAATGTCAGTAATTTCCCAGGGCTAGTTGTTAGATCACTGTGAGTTAATCTTATTATTCCTTCTTAGTGACTTGTCATTTTTTCTACAGAGAACATGTATGCAAAGCTATTGGTATTTATTCAATTTTTTTTTACAGGGGTTTATTTTGAGGTTTAACTTGGTCACTTACAACAAACTAAACAAACTAAGGAAAAATTTTGGTTTTGTACATGTACATATGTTTATATGTACCTTAAGTCATTGTTGAGGGTGGAGGGTGGGGATAGATGGGAAGAGACTTTAAAGGAACAGGATGAATCCTACTTAGAATCAGGAGAAAGTGGCTTAGCTTTTAAAGAGGGCTATGGTAGAACAGAGTGACTAAACGGCATTATTTTGGTTTTTTGCATGAGCTCTGCCATGGTATGTGTCTAGTTGGACATCTGACATTTTGACAATCCAAAACAAAAACAAATCAGCCAACAACAACAAAAACACACACATACATTACTGGGATTATTCTATCTGGAGATAAATCTGTCAGTTGTGCAATAGGGATCTAGTGTTTAAGAAAACCAGACACATGGGAGCATGGGGATGTCTCCCACCCTCCATCCACACTCTGCAAACATAGGCAGAAGCAAAGTCTGGGAGGCCCCCGGGCTGCAGGGGCAACCCATGAAAGGGGGACACTCTTTTCCTTAGAGATCTCCACCTTGTACACGTAAATTCCTTTGCTCATTCATTCGTCATTCCTTCGACAAGTATGTATTGAGCAGGCACTGTTCCTGCCATACTCTACGGGGTGAAGGAGAAATTGGCATCCTGCTCATGTCACAGGTGTGGGAACGGACAACGAAAGTCTGCAGGCCTTGCCCTGGGAAGAAGCAGCAAAACTAAAGCCAAGTTCCCAGATTCCTTGTCCAACATTTCTTCGCGTTGGTTTGGTTCTGAGCAGCGGTTCTTAACCACAATGATTATAGATGGTCCCCAGGGGCCAGGGACTCTGCCACAGTGCACCAAACAGCCCCCGCCACAAAGACTGAGTGGGACAGAATGTCAGCAGTGCTGGCTGGCTAGAAACTCTGGTTCAGAAGGACTACTTGGAAACTTCAGTGGATGATCCGGAATTTATCTTCGCCTATCTAGGTAATGGGAAAAGTTAAGAAAAAAGAAAAGTGAATTTCTTCTAAGTGAAGTTAACATAGCCATTTGATTCTCTCATAAATGGGTTTAAATCCAAGTTAAAAAAGAAGTGCTTACTTTGCAAACAGAGTTTTTTAAAATTCCACAGTAGGTGGAATTCCACCCATCGCCACCACAAGCACTGGCATTTTCATCCGTCGGTGATGGCCCCTTGGTGTGCAACGATGGAATGCACAGAGCGGAGGGCTCCTCCCTGCCGTGTTGGTAAAATCAACCCATTTGTGGTTCCCCCAGTGGAACTGTAGCTCTCCCACTGTACAAGTCACCCATTTAATGAAGCGTATCTACCATGTGTTGGTAAGAACCTGCAGTTCAAAAATACTGTATTTGGAGCAAACATCAAGATCCTCATATTCAAGTAACCTTGCCCCCTTGCTCAGGGAGAAGTTTGTGTGGAGAGCCAGCTGAAAATTCTAGCGCCGAAGATGTCGAAAGATACGGGACAAATTCACTGTGTGTACATTGCACCGTTTGTTTCCCAGCGCTGTTATCCGATAACATCCCTGGGAGGGAAGGTGGGGCAAGACTCAACATCTCTACTTCCTGAACCGGGCAGAGGGCAAGGCACTCAGATACAAAGGCAAAGTGGCTTACTTCTGCAGACTTCCTGGCCGGGACAATATTGGCTTTGTTATTTACCTCACTGTCACTGTCAAAGTCGTATCTTTAGATCGTGATTATAAGCATTTCCAAAGGATGAATAGTTCTAACTGCTATTGTTACGTAATTCTGAAAATAAGTTATAGCTATGCTTTTGCTCCTCAGATCTCTGTTATTTCAGGAAATGCTCCACTGAATCATTTTAGATTGCCTGCTAAAAAAAATCCTGTCCAAGAACAAGGTCCTATCAATAATCATGATATCAAAGAAAAATGAAAACAAGAATATGTTAATTTCCTTCAAGGCATCCAGTCTAGTTTTCTCTAAACAGCAAAATGGAAAACCTTCATCTTCAAAAACCTCATGAACTCATCTCAGCCCTTCCACTGACACACTGGACTCGACTCTCCCGCTCATGTCTGATTGGGTCTGACAAGGCTTTTCTGCTGCACAAAGAATGAGGGTATTTGGCTTCCAGCACAGCGACTTTGCTTTATGAAACCAACCGTGGCGTGGAGGGCTGAGCAAGACCTCGAGTTCAAAGACAAAGAAATGGAGCCTTGACCCCAGCCCGAGAGCCTGGAAGGGAAGATGTAGCCCTGGGCTTATCCCATGTGGAGGGCAAGGGGCCTCCCTGGCCAAGGCAGATGAGGGGGACATGCTGGCCTCCACCAGAAACAGCCAAAAAAGCCCCAAGAAGTTCATGTCTGGCTCAAGGCCCTTTATAACTAAAGGCTGATTTAGACCCTAGAAAGAAGATGATGTGATGGGATTTCAGAAATAATATTAATATGACATTTTGATATGAATCCCTCCAACACTCATTTAGCACCCACAAGCATTTATTGAGCACCTGCAAAGATCGGTTGAGTACCTACAAGCATTTATGGAGCACCCAGTCTCCTCCCGGCACCGTTCTATGTACTAATGACACAGCGATGAAAATGCACAGCTGCCACTGTCCTCTCATAGGAACTCACAGCCCACTGCAGAGACTGAGGTGTAAATAAGTCATTGCAGGGTGATGGGAGCCACGATAGAGGCGTGTGCAGACAGAGACGCAGCACAGATAACCACCTACAAACTCAGCCAAGAAGAAGTGATGACCAAAGTTCTCAAAGATGACAAGGAGTGTGCTATTCGGATGGGCTGTCCTCTGGGTGAGCAAAGATAACATGGCAAAAGGCACTTACGTCAACTTCACACCAATGCAGGTAGAACCCTCCAGGAAGAATGCTGTGCAAAGTATGGAACAAATGAAGAAAGATAACTTTATATCTCCTATTTCAAAAAGTATGTATATGTTCTTAACTCCTTGAGATCAGCAGCCTGTGAAATGAACACTAATTATCCATACTTTTGGCTTATTGTCTTTAAACCCACACTTCTCTTGTATATGGTTACAGATCCTGCAAAACATGGAAGAAATTTCCTAACATGATAAACAGTGATCCCAGTGGGTCTGTAGCCTGATGGTATGCGGAAGCACGCGAGGGATGTAGTTAGTGAACGTGGAAAGTGTCCGGGTTCATCCGTGTTGTCACATGTTTCAATCTCATTATTCATTAAAAATATATACTTAAAGTGTAGTAACTTTCTGTTTCTGTTTATTGTAATACCATATATTTTACAAAGTGATAATGTCTAATCCTGGGAAGAATCTGGCAAATCTATATACTTACATGTGGCAATTGGACTATATGCCTTTGGACCTTTGACCCCAAAGGACAGGAAGAAAAAAAGCCAAACCTCTATGCACAAAGATGTTCACTTCGGCATTACTTATAATAAAAAATACGGAAGCAAACTGAATTTCCAAAATTAATTGGAGAGTTAAATCATGTTACGTTTTAGACGGGTAAATAGCATTATCGTTAACATTGACATTTATAATTTTGAAACTGCTTGCTACAAGGAAACATTTTCAACATCATGCTTACTAAAAAAAGGTTAGAAAATGGCATGTACACTATGAATTCAACCATGTAAAATATTTATTTATATAGACAAGCATCAAAAGAAAATACACCAAAATAACAATTAATGTTACATAAACACGTTTTGGTTATCTTGAAGCCTCAGACTTCCTGTTAATAATTTTTTAACAGTTCTTTTTTTAAAAAACAGTTCTAATAAAACAGTAATTTGGATCATCTAATAATCCCCACAGTAAGGGGACAATATACATACCACTTTTTAAAAAGTCTCGGACACTTACAGACCTTCATATTAAGGTGAAAATGTACGAGCACAGAAAATTAAGAAAAAACTTCTCATTTTGACTGGTAAAGATTCATTCCAAATTCTACCCTGAGTAGAGATGTGAGCTGTCATTATAGTGCCTCACCTGACTTATGAGTTTGAGCATGATGGCCCAACACGGTCATCTGAATTATCCATTTACCTTGTATCTGGAATTAAAAGCTCTGTGTTAGAGAGCTCAAAATGTCAAGAGGCAGAGTCATGCTCGGCATTGATTCTGTAGATTAGAACATTTCCACCAAAGCATTTCGCCTGTGAGATGTCTAAGTAGATTAATTGAAGCAGAAATGCATTATTTATTATTTAACACTTAGTGAAAGCAGTCAGTGAGGTAGGTTTAATAATGATTTCTTTTAGACACTCACCGGTGAATAAGAATTAGGTAAACATGACCAAATCATTATTTGAGAGTTTATCAAGTTTCAAAATCAGAAAGTTTTTTAAAGAGGCACTTAGCATTACAATATTCCCTTTGAATATTGGAAAAGATACAGCTTATGTTATAGATGGAAGCTCTAAAATTTAGACCTACTTGGACAAGGAACGAGGGAGGATTCCACAATGTCAACAGAGGTCTATTCCAGTCAAGGTTATGCTTCTAATCCCTGAAGATAAATCTAGGAGAAAGATGGCAGGAACACACTAACTGATCTCAACACTCCTAATGCTAACTACTAATTATTTTAGAGTTGGAGGAAGATTTCCCTTCCTAGGGCAGGCGCCTGGGTTGCTGGAAGAGCTCAATTTTACAAAATCTGATGCATACACGTCCATGCAAGGGAACGCTGTTCTTCTGTCTGGATAGTGAGTGTCCTCTCACTCCTGGGTGTCTCCTGGCCCCTCAGTGAGTGCTGCCCCTGGTGCATGAGTTGCATCGTACTTCTGGAGTTGCATCACCCAGTACACACTGATGAGACTCATCTTTGTTTCAATGGAGGCAGCCTTTGATTGGAGAATCACTAATCTGTGGCTTCTTCCTGCTTTGGTAGATTGAGCAGAAAAATGCAGATGATTGACACCCCCCCCCCCAGGATGGGTCTCCCTGCCCTTCCCTCCTGAGGATGACCTCACCATTCGCTCATATAACATGAAGTCGAAAGCTTCTAGCTGCATGATTTTGGGGCACAGTACTTAATCTTTCTGGGTTCACCATTTTCATTGCAAATGACGTCTATGATAGAGAGGTAGTGTCGGGATTAACGGCAGAAACAGAGCAACGGCACTCTCCAGTGGCGGATACACAATCCGTGCCTGGTGTATGTTGGGCCCTCCGCCTCTCTCTTATTTATTTATTTATTTGTTTTTGAACTGTGATGAGAACACTTAACACAAGATCTGCCCTCTTAGCGAATTTCTAAGTGTATAGTAACTGTAGGCACAATGTTGCACAGCAGATCTCTAGAACTTATCCATTTTGTCTAACTGAAACTTTATACCTGTTGGGTAGCAACTCCCCATCTTTCCCTTCCCCAGCCCCTGGCAACCACCAT